>CM054949.1:3108054-3127046 GCA_029168755.2 Tillandsia fasciculata
TTTCTCGAAAAACCAAGATCGCTACCTGATGAGGTCTTTCGATCCCGGACCGTCACGGCGCAGTCCGTTTTTCGATCTGCGGCCGACGAATCGCCGCAAAGCATGAAATAAGGCGAAAAAGGTGATATTGCACATAAAACCCCATTGAAGTTCCTCGATTATGGTGGCCATCCCTAGTGAAGGACCTGAGAGTGAAATTAAAAGTGCTGTAAGACGGATCTAACAGTAATAGAAAACCTAGAAGGCTAAAATGCAATTTGACTAAAACACTATATAGGTACAAGCTATCTCGAGCTTAGGTTTTGGCAAGAAACCCTAATGCTCTTGCCCTAGCCGCATCCTCAACCATCTCTACACCTCCTCTGCCGCAACCCACGGGAGCCCGCCTCCCGGCCGCCGCCATCGTCGCCGGAGAGGAGAAGAACCAAGAGCTTCCCTTTTCACCTCGTTGGAAGTTGGTGATCAGCCTCCAAGACCCAGGGTGGTTTCAAACACCTTCTGGGAGTGTCCCTACGTGGGTGTAACCGAGCCCGAGGGACGGCGACCCCAGCCGCCGCGGGAGCTACCTTCTCTTGCAGAGTTCCGGCAAAGGTGAGTTCTTGGAACTTTTTGATCCTTAAAAGCCCAAGAACCCCACCAGTTTTCTCCTGACGCCAAGGGGTTCATCCCTGTGCAGTCCGAGCCCGTACCGCCGTCCCCGCTGCCGGCAGGAGCGGTGTTCTGGCCGAAAGTCTCTTTTCCCGGCGAACCCAGGCACCGCTTTTTCCGCACCCGGTCAATCTCCAAGATCTGAACCGTTGGATCCCTCCATTTCGTCGACTGCTAGCGATCTCCAAGTTTTGGGGATCATCGGACTAGAATCCTCGCCGCGCGACCCTGCCCTAGAACCGAGCCAAAGGGCACCGCGGCCGATCATCGCCGTCCGGCGCCGCCGTCCACCCGAGCCGCCGGCCAACCACCCAGCAAGCACCGGGGCAACGAGAGGAACCTTTAGGTCCAAGTCCCACCGGCCGGAACCCAGCCGGCCGGAATCTCTGCCATTAAAGCTCCCTCCGATCCTTGGCCGAAGCTCATTCCGCCCTACTCCTTAGCCGCGCTCCTCGTCGCCGGGAAACCACCCAGGTAGGCTTCCTGGACCTTTTAGAGCATTCCCATCATCTTGCATGGCATCTTTGACGTCGGGAGTGTGATCTCTGCAGCTACACCCGAGGTTGCTCCGAGCTTCCACTCCGGCCATCTCCGGCAGTCCGGCCTCCGCCACTCTGCAGGTAGGTCTTAAATAAGTTTTTAAAGACTTCCATGATTTTATTTTTGGTCCTGGGCGACTCCTGTAGATCAGCTTTTCTGTTGCACCCGAAAGGCTCCATTCGGGCTTAACTCCGGCCGCCGCCGCCTCCGGCCGCCGGGGCTCGACCCCCCATGCACTAAACTTCTTCTGGGACCTCTATTTACCTGATGCTCACCTTGGGTCCAGGTCAGAAGCCGGTTTGATCCCAACCTGCCCGAGCCCGAGCCTTGCTCATTGTTGGTGGTTGCTCCACCTTGCTCCGGCCAACTTCCCGGCCGGTCTCCGACGCATCAAAGGTGAGCCCTCAACTCCACTTACCTTCCAGTACATGATGCTCCACTGAAATTGTAAATTGACCAACTATAAATAGGAATTAAGCAATGTTGCATATTGGACACTAATAATTGTTGGGCCAACTTGTCAATGGGCCTGGTCTCGGCCCAACTCTTGTGAGCACGGGGTCCGTCCTCGTCATGACGGAACGCGCTGAAACTTGCCGCGCAGTTTCATGGATTTTGGATGTTAAAAATCAAGGCAATTAGTGCAGTCAACTAATAAGTTAAAGCGCTAACTTGCTCTCGGGAGTTTGTGTTGACCCAATGTTGTGATCACGGGATCCCGTCTCGACGTAACGGACGCACGGCAACTTACGGGGGCGTCGGTCGTCGATTCCCGAATTGTAAGAACGTGCTAAAACAGTAGCGAACTAATGGATTTTTTATTGCCATTTAAGAAACAATTATGGACCAAAATGAGATTTGAACATGATGAGGACCTTAACAGTAATTATACAGCTACTGACAGTTTATTAGAGTCTCGATAACTCTCGTATAGATCGGGAATCGGATTTCGACCGATAAATGACCGATTTGACTCGTTAAACCCTCTGTTAGTGTAACGTTGTCGGGAATGGGTTTGTGTGAGTCTTTTACTGATCATATCTTATTATTCAGGCCCAGCTGTTCAGCACCAGCCTCCCATAAACTGTGCGGGAGTTCGGGGATCTGCCTTCATCCAGGTGGGGTTACTTTCGATCCGGGCTCTAGCTTTGTTGGGCCCTCTGGTTGCTTTAGTCCATCGGACACCTGTTATTGATTTGCCCTGCTGTTAGATCCTATGACCCATTTTGACATATCCTGATCCTCCTGATTGATATTGACTTCATTAGACCTGTTCATGATTAGCTTAGATTATTATGGTTTCATGCTCCATGATTATTCGTGATAAATCTTGATTCCCCTTGAGACACACTATATACATCTGCTTGTCAGTGTTCATGTCTGATTATATCTGATGAGTTGATCTATATACCGCATGATTGTTCGATAGACATTGATTCCGTGATACATGATATACAGCTACTTGTCAGTTTACCATATCTATTACATAGATGTCATGATCGGGTTATACCTGTTGATTCCTGTCAGCACGATATATTGTTGATATTTCGATATGCATGATTGATTGATCCTGATTGATAGATACTACTCGTGTTCCGATATGCATGATTGATAGATACTACTTGATGTTAGATACGCAGATATACTTTGATCGATATGATGATGATTTCCCTGTTGGGATCTCGGCTTTTGCCGATTACTCGGTCACTAGACCATGAGCTTTGATCATAGCATGATGACTACCAACGCACGCTGTACTTCACGTACATCAGCGAGTCATGACCGCAACGATGTTCTTTACCGGTAAAGTGGTCTAGAGAAAGGACCCGTGAGCCCCCAGATAGGCACCAGTGGGTGCGGGGTTATGTCAGCCAGCTAGGTGCCAGCTAGGTGGTATGAGCCTGAGGTCCTCGCGACCAATACTGGCATTGATTGGGTACTTGAGTTCTGTTGTTGACGCATTATTCTTACCTTGCACTGTTATTGATAGATATCTTACCCTGTACCCTTACTGCCCAGTTTATGATTGATTATCTCTTTTATATCCAGATTTTTTGTATTACCTACCTGCAGTCTTTATGCATGATTATTACAGCTATACATCGATTTCTAGCATTTATTACTTGCAGTTTCATTACCCTTGATTACCTGCTTATTCCATTATCTGTGGATTCTGTTGATTATCAGTAGATTTGCTTTATTGTTCAGCTTTAACCCTATGGATTTTTACTTTCCTCCGCAGATTATTGTACCCAGTAGTACGAGTAGCTTTTTCCCGGCTCGTCGTGCCCACTGGGATACATGTACAGTGTATCTCACACCCCCTGGGTGACCATTTTTCAGGTTGCTTGGGTGATGGGATGTCGGGACACGTTGGTGAGACGATTGCGATAGTATCGACCCTTATTTAGTCAGGGTAGTTTTATTTTCCGCATTTCGTTTAATTATTATAATTGACTAGTTTTGCATGCGTATGTTAGACTACTCTGATATTGACTGACTATGATTAGCCGTGCATGTATAGGAAAGGCTCTGTCCAGTGGGCAGGGAATTTACTATACATGTGGCGGTCTGTTACGCCCGTTTTGCAAACTCTGATTTAAAAAAAAAAAAAAAAAAAAAAAAAAAAAAAAAAAAAAATTTCAGACCTGATTTTTTTAACTCGGGGCGTGACATATACCAAGAATAAAAAAGTTTATTCCTAAAAATGTTAACTATTAACCAAATATAGCCCTAAGGAATAAGAAGTAGATAGCAAATACTAATTTCCTACTATCAAAAATATTTCAGCCACATTATATATATATATCTATAATATATATATATATATTATATATATATATATATATATATATATATAATATTATATATATATATATATATATATTCCTAGGCTACTATACTATTAATAGCACTAAGTTATTGGTGCTATTAAGTTTTTGATCATTGAATTAAGAGATATGTGGTTTGGATGATAGTGGGCCCATAGGGTTTAATGGGTGGTTGGAAAAGTAGTATGATGTAACGGGTGGAAATGATCTAAAGGATTGTGGTGGAAAACTTGATAGCACCAAGCATTTAGTGCTATCAAGTTTTCTATCTTTAGATCAACCCCTTTGATCATTTCCACCCGTTAGATTTTACTATTTTTCCAACCATCCATTAAACCTAAGGGGCCTATTATCATCTCAACCACACATCTTTCCAATGGTTAAAAACTTAATAGCACTAATGACTTGGTGCTATTAATAGCATTCCAGCATATATATATATATATATATATATATATATATATATATATATATATAGAGTAGATATAGAGAGAGAGAGAGAGAGAGAGAGAGAGAGAGAGAGAGAGAGAGAGAGAGAGAGAGAGAGTGCAACCTATATACTTTAAAAGCACAAGCTCAACTATACTTGTGAATTTTTTATCATTTAATTTGTATTGAGATTTGTGCTATTGTACTTTCTCTTTCTCTTTTTAGTTGACTTTATAATAGCATAAATCTCAATACATCCTTTCATCCAATGATTAGAAACTTATTAGCACCAAATGCTTGGTGTTATTGATAGTATTCTAGTCAGACTATATATATATATATGAGTCCAGCTACTGTGCTATTGATAGTATCAAGCACTTGGTGCTACCAAGTTTTTAACCGTTAGATCTATTATTTTTATCATTTCCAACCATTAGATCATACTATTTTTCCAACCATCTAGTAAACTCTAGAGGACCGCTATCATTCTTGTAGGATCGTTGGCGCTAACCATTAATTTATCAAGCACTTGGTGCTACCAAGTTTTTAACCGTTAGATCTATTATTTTTATCATTTCCAACCATTAGATCATACTATTTTCCCAACCACCTAGTAAACTCTAGAGGACCGCTATCATTCTTGTAGGATCGTTGGCGCTAACCATTAATTCCAAAAGCTCGAGCTGTTAGAAATAGCAACCAATTCACTTAAAGCGTACAGGCACAGCGCCCACGGGTTTCGATCGGACTCAACCCACCTGGACGTTGGGTCTATTGTTGGGCCTCTTGCCGTTAGGTCTATTGTGGACCGCAGCCCCACTCAACTTATTAGGCTCACCCAACTCAACTTATTAGTCTCCTGGGCCTATTGTCACGGGGCAGGACGTTGGACCTATTTTAACCCATAAATAAATAGCCAACAATCCCCCCCCCCCCCCAACACCTGCACCGTGTGGGAATCGAACCCGTGCCACTGGCTCTGATACCACTTGTAGGATCGTTGGCGCTAACCATTAATTCCAAAAGCTCGAACTGTTAGAAATAGCAACCAATTCACTTAAAGCGTACAGGCACAGCGCCCACGGGTTTCGATCGGACTCAACCCACCTGGACGTTGGGTCTATTGTTGGGCCTCTTGCCGTTAGGTCTATTGTGGACCGCAGCCCCACTCAACTTATTAGGCTCACCCAACTCAACTTATTAGTCTCCTGGGCCTATTGTCACGGGGCAGGACGTTGGACCTATTTTAACCCATAAATAAATAGCCAACAATTCTAACCGCACATTTCTTAATCCAAGGACTAAAAACCTAACAGCACCAATGATTTGGTGCTATATATCAATAGCATAGCTAGTAGCCTAGTTTTATATATATATATATATATATATATATATATATATATATATATATGTTTGTTTGTTAGAATGCTATCAATATTAAACGAGCTATGTTGCTATCGATTTATTTTTATGATAAAATATCTGAATCGATGTTCGGCATTATTGAACCTGACCTAGACCACTTAAAAAATTTAAAAACTAAAATTCATAATTTCTCAATATTATTCTTTAGTGCATCAAGTGGATGTAAAAATAAATGACGAAAAATAAATATTCTTCAAAATGTGATGTTAGGATTTTTGTAATGAAGATCAAGAATATAGATTTTGTTTTAAATAGTTTAAAAATTTTCTAACAAAACATTTTACTGATTTAAATTCTATTACACCGTTAAATCAAAAAATGTCTCGTATTGATTATGACATTTTGATCATCTGGTTATTGATGTCTAAAAAAATTGAAATTTAATTTCTAAATATTTTAAGTAGTTTAGATTATATTCAACGGTTCAGAGGCTCAATCATAAAGAGCAAATTGATAATAATAGGGCCTAGCTATTTGTTTCCAATAATATTTTAGCTCAACTCTTTATTTGAAATCTCGGATAATAACAACCAAATTCTTTACCAGCTCAAGAAAAATATATATATACTTTAGTTATACATTATTAATTAATTACTACTTTAACATGAATATCATACACAAATAGATAGACTCATCATGTGTATTATCAAAAAGAGCAATATTATATAAATTTAGGCTAAATTATAGAAAATTTTTTTATAATATATCGTTCTTTTACTTTACCCCCCTATTTTTCAAAAGCCTGCATTTTGCCTACTCGTAATTACGAAATTATTTTTAGAGGGCAACGGGATTAACAGAACAGGCAAAATGACGATAATGCTCTTATCCCTGTCCACAGAGCATACCGCCCTCTCCGTCCTCTCCCTACCCGCCCACTTTGCCTCTTACGGCGTCCTCCTCTCATTCCCCATCCACCGCTCCCTCTCCCTCGCCCCCTCCTCGGCCGACCCCGCCGCCCCCTTCGACCTCGTCCAGGAGGTCTACCCCGGTGACCCTTACGCCGCCGCCACCGCCAAGGACTACACGGACGCCAAGGACTAGGGCGGCGGAGCCGGGGCGACCCGACGACGCCCGGGTGGGCGTGCCCCTCCGGCGCTACCCGACGGCGGCAATGGAGGCGGTACTACCCGGCGGTGAAGGGGCAGGGAAGGGGATGGGGTTTGAAGGGTATTTTCGGTATATCATCTAAGAAATTGACGGTTCACTCATTAAATGCTGACGACGGAGGGTAAATGTATAATTCTGTAATTACGAAAAAACAAAATATAAATTTTTGAAAAACAAAAAAATAAAATAAGAAAATAATATATATATATATATATATATATATATATATATATATATATATATATATATATATATATATATATTTGTAATTTAGCCATAAATTTATGAGCAAATTAATGACATAGCTAAAGGACGATTTGGAGACAAACTCTGTCCACAAGTTGTTGTCCTGTTCAGGGTAGAGGTGTCAGAGCCAAATCCAACTCCAGGCCAATGAAGTGACCACTTTTGATCAGACACAAGTGGTTGGACTCCACTCCTCAAAGTTATAATTAGAAAGAGAAATTATTACCTACACCCTGGTTTATCAATATGTCTCATGCATCACATATCATTTTTGATAATTAATATTTTTAAATTAAAATATTATTTGAAAATAAAAAATCTATATATAAATAATTATAGAATTTAAAAATTTCTTACTAAGGCATCAAGCATTTGCAATATATGAGATGTAGTTATACACCTGGTGCAGGCTATAATTTCTCAGTTGCAATATCTCTTGTGGGGCCAGTGACAAGTCATACTTTGATTGGTGGGCCCCTCTTTGGCCATGCTTTTGTTTGGTCAAAATTGGAAACATCTGATTTATTGCTCACTGACAACATATACAGGGTTGGATTTTCTTTTACCCAATTTAATTACTAAAAATATTATTATGTTTGCCCTTAGGAGGTGATTTCAGAATGTCAATCAGCTCGTTATTCGTGAGTCAGTTCGTGTTCGGCTCGAAATGAGTTTGAGATTGAATTACTCGTTTAATAAATCAGCTGAATACGAGCTGAATTTTTCAGCTTGTTTAATAAACGAGTCGAATACGAGTTGGGATCAGTTCACTCGTGTTCGGCTTGATAATAACTCGAATATATATATATATATATATATATATATATATATAGCGTAGAGCTATTATACTATTATGAATATAAATCTCTTTGTACTCATAACTTTTTCGCCTTTGGATGAAAGAATGTGCGGTTAGGATGACAGTGGTCCCCCTAGGATTTACTAGTTTATTGGTGAAATAGTATAAATTCTAGAAATTATTATAATTCTAACCGCACATTCATTCATCCAAAGAATAAAAACTTATGAGTACGAAAGAATTTTACTCAAAAATATAGTAGTCGGACTCTCTCTCTCTCTCTCTCTCTCTCTCTCTCTATATATATATATATATATATATATATATATATATATATATATTACTATTTATATTTTAGGTCATCATTTTTTTGTGAATTTTAATTATTAGGTTAAAATTTTAATTTTTTAATTTTCTTTCAATTTTACACCTAATAAAAGGAATGAAAATCAAACTTGTTGTTCGCGAGCCACCTCGTGTGCGGCTCGTTAATAAACGAGCCGAACACGAGCCGAATTTTTCAACTCAATATTTAAACGAGCTAACTCGTGTTCGATTCGTTTATTAATTGAGCCGAACACGAACTGACCCCAGCTCGCTCATGTTCGGCTCGTTGACATCCCTAGGTGATTCCAAATGTAAAAAAATTTTGGCCTGTTGGCAAATATATAATAAATTTTATTTTTTAATATATTAGTATCAATATAATAAAAAAATAAATAAATTTATTATAAAAATATAGATTTTTAAATAATAGAATTCTGAGATTACAATCAATTAAAAATAATTGTAGAACTAATATTGCTTATATAGTTATTCGCATGAATCGATTTATTTATATATATTATAGCAACAGTTCATATAAAGCTAACCAAACTTGGTAAATTGTCGACTTAATTGCTAAGTTATTAAAAATGATTTTGCTATAAGAAAATTTTGATGGTATTAAAATAGTAATCAAGAGTATATATATATGAAAATTTTTCATTAATACAAATTTTCCATTATACGTGGTACGGTGTCACTACAATAAAACTAAATTTTAGGACGATTATTTTTTAAATTTTTGATAATTATAATTACCGCTAAATAGTTTTATAATAATTATAATAATTGCCGCTATTAGTAGGGTCGGTAAAAGATATTGTGGCATTTGTTCCGGCAGTTGGTAAAAGCCTAAACAAATGCCGTTAAATATTATCTAATAGCAACTATTATAAATGTCACTATAATTATCTATAATTACCACTAAAAACATACTAAATGACTAGTAAATAAAACTTATGGCGGCAATTGAAAAAAATATTATCGACCGCCAAATAATTCAATAAATTAAAATATTTAAAAAAATCATAACTAAAGAGCATTAATAATTTGTAACAAATAATTTTAACTCTCAAAAACTTCAAAAGTTCGCTCAAGTCGATGATAAGACTCGAAAGATTCTGCTTCAAAAAATATAATTTTATAATTAATTAATAGTACGAATAAGTAATAATAGTAAATGCAATAATAATAAAAGTATACAGTAAAAAAAAAATATCAACTTAAAATTAGATTAAATGTTTAAAAATGCATAAAAAGTAGAGCTCAGCTTAAAAATTTTAAACACAAAATTATGAAATGAAAATGCATCCAATTGAGGCCATAAAGTATAATTTTTTTTAAAAGTGTTCACAAAGCTGTAAACACCAATAGTTGCTCAATAAAAAGTGAAACTGACTGAACAATTTAAAGCAATAATATTTTTTTCATAATTGAAAACAATGAACATTCACTAGCAATAAGTCTAACTGAAGGGGAAACTCAAACCGATGGCTTGACTCTCTTGTCATCATTGTCATTCCCAGAAGGCCTGCTTAAATTGTTGTCATGTGGATCATTATCTGCTGGATATGCCGCCCCACCATTTGCGTTAAAGAATTACACAATAGCAATGATCTACTTCTGTCAATACCTGCTCAATCAACTGTCCCTAGTGCAAGTGGCAAAGGGCTTGGTGATTGATATTCGAGACCCGAGTTCGAAGACTAGTTGCTTCACATTTCCAGCTAAGTTTATTTCAAAAATAAACGAAGCGGTAGCATGCTATCTTTCTCTCAAAAAATAAAAACCTGCTCAATTCAAACGAAAATTTTAATGTGCTAAATTTTATTTTATTTTATTGTAGAGAGTGCATCATGTTAAGAATGATACAACTGAATTAAGGACAAAATGGAGGCTCAACAGAATACTCAACACTGCAACACTGCAAGTTAACTTGCATACTATACTTGCAATAAAAAAATAGAATGAAATTAGTTGCCAGAACAAAATAATCCTGAAAAGGAGAATAGAGTACAGAATAATAGAAAGAGTAGCATTGATTGTTACATATCTGGAAAAGAACTCTGAACTCTTGTGCTAATCAACAACCATGGAAGAACAAATAGCAATAACTAAAGGCTTATTTGGTATTAGTTGATTTTTCAATAAATAAAAATATTTAGCACAAGTTCTATATAATGGAGTATGTGGACAGATTGTCACGTCTCGAGGTTGAAACTATGATCCGAACTCGCCAACAGATTCACTGCCCATACGGAAAGCCCTATTTAAACGGGTGAACAACAAGTTGCGAGAGCAATAAGGGAGTAAAACTTAACCAACATATGTATCAATACTCAGTCAATTAAATTTGATAATTGAATTTGATTGTAATAATTCTGAAAGTTTGAAACCCGAAGTGTTACCAACTAATGGTTTAAGGACCAATCGTACAATTTACCTTATAAAAGATTGAAAAGTTGTGGAAATACCTTATAAAAGATTGAAAAGTTGTAGAGATTTTCCACAAGTGTTTTAGGGCGAGATATGTGACGCCCCAACTTCCCACGGGATCATCCATCCTAGAACTACTCTAGCTCTAGCACGCTTAACTCTCTTAACCTTTTAGATCTTGCTACCACCCAAAATACTATAGTCGGATTAAGAGTTTTAGTCCTATTATATCATTTATATATAGGACTATTTTAAATTTCGGGGGTGTCACATTCCTCCCCCCTTTAAAAGAAAGTTTCGTCCTCGAAACTAATACAACTCAACCAGGAGTCACAAATACCACGGGTATGTATCCATCAATAACATCTCCAGCTCCCGAAACACCACTAACTTCCCGTGATCACTCCTCAACAACAGCAACCACAACCAGCACGGCCTGGCCCGATTGTGCAATCCTTTCATCTCACGAGCCAGAATTCGCAATGGGCGTCCCTCGAACTCCAAACACTCGTGGATCTCAAATAGGGCGAGTAAATCATGGGCGAGGGATCCAAAAACATCACATTCTGAGCCGAGATGTAGAAAAACCTCAGGGACTCCAACCAAAGCTGGGGGGAAAGAGAAGAATAACCAGTGCAGCACGCACCAACACCACCCTCAAGTGTCAACCCAACAAGAGCGACCTAAACACATCTCCACGATCATCCAATAAGAAGAGGAGCCCTAATAGATGGTCCTCCCTCGGTCGCTCCCGAATCGAAGGATGTGACACCCCCGGAATGTGTATTAGTCCTATATATAAATAATATAATATGACTAAATCTCTTAACCCGGCTATAACATTTTGGGTGGTAGCAAAACCCAAGAGGTTAAGAAAGTTAAGCGTGCTAGAGCTAGAGTAGTTCTAGGATGGATGACCCCCTGGAAAGCCGGGGCGTCACAAGATATGCTTAACCCTAACAAGTGCAGCTACTTGTGTGGACTTCTTCTGGAGTTAGCCTCTGAAGTTGCTAGTACAAACTGAGATATACTCGACTACGAATCCTCAGATTCTTGGGAGGGATAGTGGAATTCCCACCGTGCTTATCCGAAAGGCGCTATTAAACAAGTTCCAGGAATTTGCTTAAGCCCAAAATATTCAATCAAAGCAGCATGCCATCTTCAACTAAAATGTTGCGCAAAGTTTTGTTTGTCCGTCGGATAAAGCACAAAAATAGGGTGCACACCCTTGGTTTGAACTGCGATTGTCGCGTGCTCATCCGCATCTAATTCAGAGAGGTGGATCATTCTAGGCATATTAACTAACATGGATATTAAACAATCACAAACATGATTTAAGGCATTACTGTTTATTTAGAATTCTAGATGGACCCAATCCCGCTCCTCTGACTGTAAATAGAACTGTGCCCTCTCATGTGTTATGAGCTATAATTCTAACTAATACATACTACTGAGTTACAGGATAGGTATGAATTGAATTTTTGTTTGCTCCTATCTACTATTAAAATTCAAAAAGGTGAAAAATTAAGTTTTTTCAATGCGCACATGCAGTGGAAGATAGTACATGAAATCAGCATTTCTCTGAGAAAGCACTACAACTCCACATTGTTATCATTACATGTACATCAAAATGTGTCAATATGAATTAATCGAGACGAATCAAGAGGATACGATCGATATCTTACCCGAAATGGCCTTGAGTACGGCCTCCTGCGGCGGGCCCTGCTCGTCGGGGTTGGGCGACAGCAAGGACGAGCAGCGCAAGGGAGCGACCGCGGCAGCGGAGCCGGAGCACAGAACACTAACCCTAGATCGGAGGAGGAGAAGGAGGAGGAGGTGGGGAAGGAGGGGAACGGGGGGAGAGGGGGCGAGCTCGAATAGGGGCGAGGGGAGGAGCGATAGAAAGGGTTATGAGGGAGAGGGGGAGCTCCATGTCATGGACTTAAGCTTTTCGCCTAGCAAAAGTTCGTGCGGCGTCCGCCTTCCTGCTCGAAGAGGGCAAGCCTTGCTCTCTGTTTGCTAGCCCGGACCTTCGCGCCCTACGACTAAATGCAAAAGTAGAGAAAAGAGAAAGGAGTAGTGGTTCCGCAGAAAAACCTAAGTACGTACTCTCTTTACTTAGAAAATAACACTACAAGATACAACTCTTTCTTGTTGAATTGGCCTTAGCCAATTCCCCTATTTATAGGCTTATGTACAACTCACCCACTAAGCCTACATTTACAACCTTATGACTCTTGGCATCCCCTTGACATTAATGGTGGTGGTGGCATTGATGATGGAGGTTGCAAGTATCTTCATCTTCCACAATGTCTCTTCACCTCCCACAAATGATGTTGAAGTTGGGCCACCTTGATTAAGCCCACTTCGGTTTGGGTTAGGAACTTAGACTAAAATTTTCTAAGTCCCTAACATCCAGCTCCAGCCCCAGCTTGGAAAAAGGCGTCGCGTGAGGTGTCCTCGTAGGAGGGAGGGTTGGGTTTGGTTTGTGGTTAGGGTTAGGATTAAAATTTTGAAATTTAAAATTTAAAAATTTGAATTTTAAAAATTTAAACTTTTAGTTTTTATTACTAATTTTTAATTTTTAAATTTTATCTTAAAATTTAAAATTAAAATTTAAGCTTTAAAATTTGAAATTTCAAATTTTAAATTTTTAAAATTTTTAATTTGAAATTTTTAAATTTTGATTTAAAAAATCAAAATCACTTCTTAAATGCTCTATTGAGCTAAATTTTTTTTTTTTTGGCCAAAACCACTTTTCAAATCATAGCCAAACACCCACATATTTAACATAAAATTATTTATCAAAAAAAAATAATATTTATAATTATTACCGCTAAAATATAATTAGATATTATTTAATAGAGGCAAAAATCTATTTTGTTATAGTGTGAATTTTTTTAAATAAACATCATTTAAATTTTATTATTTTTAAGTTTGCACTATTTAATTAGTCATATGAAATGCTCTAGATGAAGTTCAGCTGTGTAGATCATTGCCGTAAAACATAGCATATAAGTACGAATGTCGCGTCCTGCGCCCACAGTGGAGGTTTTTTTTTATCTAAAATCTGTATATTACATTTCATGTAGGAGCAACACATGTAAATTATAATATATATATATATATATATATATATATATATATATATATATATATATATATATATATATATATATATAAAAGCATAATTTAAAACTAACTATTATATAGTTTCATGCAACATCAAGAATTATATCATAGGTTTTAACCAACTACAGAGTTTATATAATGACTCGATTCACTTGCAATAATATTTTATTGGATTCAAATTAACCACAGTCCAAAATACGTAAATTTAATTATTATTACTAGTGTCCATGTCTTTTATATACCCAATCACAATCTCCATCACATTCGATGTCGGACTATTGGTATCTACTCTATTTGAACGGTTGTACTCGTCTAGTCGTGCATATATAGCGAAAACTATATTCGTTTATATAAAAAAAATTTTATATGTGTGACGATCTACTCACGTCTTGATTTTCAAATGATTAATTTTGATTTAAAAAAAATAAAATTTAGAATAATTTTTTAAATTCGGGACATGACTGTTTACGTAGAATCCAAGATTCAACTTATATTTTATATTTTTCGTGTTCCACAGATATTACAATTGAAGATCGGATGAACAATATAGCTACTCCTAAAAACATAAGTGAATTTTATCTGATACACTAAACTCTTATCTCGATTTGATGCTCCCTATTAGAATAGTTCAAAAATATGAACGATTCTAGATTAATTACTTCCTGGCACGGGACACTTGTCCTCCTGAAATTTTTTTTATTTGGAGTTCTAATGAAATTGTCAATTTTCATCTCATAGGAATATGCAGAATTTGTTAAGGAACAAGCTTAACTAAAACAACTAACGAACATTAAAAACTTAATTCCAAAATATTACAAGGATGGAGATAGAGTAACATCAAAATTCGGAGGGTCTCGATCTCCCCTCCTATATATATACATATACGAAGTGATCAGCAACGAGCCCGCCACCCCTTCCGCCGCACCCAAAATGGATCCCGTCGGCCAGACATCCGTCAGAACTCTCGCGGGTCGACGAATATGACCTTACCCGACGACGGCGGAGACGCAACCCAATCGTCGTGGTCGTCGTCGTCGCCGCCGCCGCCGTTGCGGTTCGCGAGGCGCTTCATGCACCACACGTCCTCGCCGGAGGAGAAGCTCCGCCACCGTGGCACGGCGGCGGCGACGGGGTCGCCGCGCGCCACCTCCGCCACCACGGCGGCGCATGTCGGATTCCGCATTGCTGCGTTATGCGCGTACGCACACAGAGCCCGTAGGAGCCGCACTCCTCCGGAACCCCCCATGCATAGGCCATACAGAATATAAATACCTGTTGAATATAAAATATTAAAATACTGTTGTAATATGACAGTTTAAACTTCTCACGTTAAACTCAAAGGTTCTTAAATATTCTAATGCTGTGCTTAGTAACCTAAAATTTTAAAGAAATAATTGTTTCACATAGCGTTAAAATGAAAAATTTTAAATACGAATCATCAAGCTTCTAGTTTTATTTAGTTTTCTTTTGTATAATTTTAAGTTCACCTCGTAGCATTATCAAAAAGTCTTAAGCACCGAGAGAAAACGAGGGACGATACTGAAAGTGTTGAATCAAAAATATTGAGAATATTTGAATGCTTTGCTTTGTTTTACAATACCAAATGGTTTGAATACGTCGGGGACGGAGGGGAGCCGAGCCCACGGGGCGCGAGAGTCAAGGACACGGAGAAAGGCAAGGGCGGCGCGCGTGGGGCGCGGCGGGGCAGGGGCGGCACACAGGCGGAGGAGCGGGGTGGAGTCAAAGACGCTGAGGAGCGCGAAAGAGGAGGAGGCAGGGGAGAGAGCGAGGAAGGAGCCGACGGTGAGCTTGTGGGAGAGGAGGGAGGGGAGGTCGAGAGGGAGGAATTCGGTGGTGGAGGCGGGGAGGAGGTGGGCGTAGAGAGCGGCGGCGGATGGCGGAGGGAGGCGAAGGATAGGGTGGCGGGAAGAGAGGCAAAGGGGGATGGGGTGGGCGTGGACGGGGTGGGCGAGGATGAGGGCCTGCGGAATGGGACGTAGGAGAGTCGGCGACCGGTGAAGAGGGCGAGGGAGGCGGCATTGGCAGCCGTGGTGGCGATGTATGTATATACCGCACCGCGGGCTGAACTCCACGATTCTGCATGTTCCACCAGCATAGTCGCGATCCCTAGTCGCCTGCACCAGTACCACTATGTTAAATTAAAATATCAAAAAATTCACTACAAACGTCCCTTTGCTGTAAATATATATCATATTTCAAAAAATATCGTCCTATAAATCTTCTATTATACTAAAATAAAAGCATCATAATATATTTTACTGTCGCTTGTCTTAAATATGCTAAATATTAACAAAAGCGTTCTTAGATATTAAATTTTTTTTATAGCGATCATTCTCGACATCAATGTCGGAAATGACTGAAAGTAAAGAAGTTAAAGAATTAAAGATTCGTCTAGTTAAATCTCGTTCTAAAGAGAAGAGATGATATTCTCCATCTAGCTAGAATCAGATATATAACCTAAAAGGAACAAAGTAAAAAAATATATATATATATCTATTAACACAAGATTCGTGCTTTAAAATATCTAGAAGTATTTAACAATAATGTCAAATAAACATCCAAATTAAGTTTTTAGATAGTATTTTGTTTTGCTAATTGCATTTACATAAATAGTTTACCATTTTGTTTTGAGAATTGTTACAAGTACCTTTAAGAATCCCTTAAATTTCTTTTATATACTCATATATCTACATGTTACGTGCAGATTTATTTATACAGTAAACATCTGCAAAATATAATCCATAAGAAATAAGCAAAGCATTACTATAATTTGTACATTTGACTTCTAAACTTTTATTTTAAGGTTATTGGGATAATATGTCAGGAACTATTTGAGTTCCCTCTCTTGTATGGTCCTTCATACATGGATAAGAAATAAATAGTGGAATATTAAGAAACATATATAGTGGCTAAAAAAGGAAAGGGAGAGATAGTACATTCACATGTATATCCAATCATATATATATATATATATATATATATATATATATATATATATATATATATATATATATATATATATATATATATTGCTCATGTATTAATTAATTATAGTGTTACTCATATCCTTAAATCTTAAATTAAGTCACATGTAAAAGAAATTAAGTAGAAGAACAAAAAAAGGGTTACAAAGAATAAACATGAGAAATTAAATCTAAAGGAAATTAAGAGAAGTTTTTATTGGAGTGACTGAAATAAGGAAAATGATGAAGAAATTAAATAAGCAATTATTTTTATTTATTTTTTATTTTTTCAAAAAAAAAAAAAAAAAAAAGCAAACATAGGTAAGTTGGTAATGAATACACACACCCACCTGTGAGAGGGGGAAACTCTTAAGCCAAGAAGATAAGCCACCTTGGCATAAGCTGGTATTGTGCTTGTGGGTGCTCTCCCCCTTGTTACCATTTTAACACAAGCTCTTATAACTCCCACAATCCCCTCTTCCTCTCCATACTCAGCCACCTATGAAAATATTTTGATTCATGTCGAACTAGCTTAGAACGTATAATATTTACTAGAAAAATTTAAGTTGTTAGAGAGCGATGTAATAACTATAATATATATATATATATATATATATATATATATATATATATTATATATGAAAAAGTAACTTAGGTTCGTGTGAGATTGACCAGCATGATGTGTTCCGGTGTATGGCGGACCCGCGACATGGGGTCGCCTAGTAATTGGTCTACGTAGAGTGATATAGACTTCTTCTTCTTCTTCTTCTTTCTTTTGGTATCTTTATCGCCTCCTGTAGCGGCTGTTGTCTCTGACGAGCCAACCTCGCATTGCCTCTCCAACTCCTCCACCGCCGCCAAGTCCCTCTCCATGTCAAACTCCCTCACTGTTATCATCTCTCTCTCCTCCTCCTCCCTCTCTCTCTCTCTCTCTCTCTCTCTCTCTCTCTCTCTCTCTAATGTGTGAAAGCTCAAGCTCAAGATAGCTTCTTCCCACTCTTTGGAGAGGAGTGACAAATATATATACAAGTGGAGGAGGGCATTTGGATAGGGAGACAAATTAAGATCATGTGTATAGTTAATTAAGCTAGTTACTACAGTGACTTATAATAAAGTAATCATGGTTATATTAAATAATACTACTTGGTGTTTTTGTGCAAGTCATTTATTAGGGAGGTTTTGAGTGGCGAGTTTATATTTATCATGGAATTGCTTAAAAAGTATATGCATATTATTCCTTTTTTTATTATTTTATTACAGGTTTGTTCCCATAAAAAAAAAAAGTAGAGCTTATATATTTTCAAAAATATAAGACGGGTTATATTTGTGAATTTTTTATCATTAGATTTGTATTGAAATTTTTATTATTATAAAGTCAACTAAAAAAATAAAAAAAAAAAATATAATAACACAAATCTCAATACAAATTTAATAATAAATAATTTACAAATATAATTAATTTTGTGCTTTTAAAAATATATAAGTTCTGCTCATAACAAATATTCTTGATCTTATTGTAAAAATCCTATACATTTGAGACTAATTACTTTTAATGTATGTGTCACATCATTTAAAAGGATTTTAATTTGCATCGTATATTGCTACGATAGTTGATATTAGCTAGAGCTAATGATTTGACGATTCTTTCTCATTAAGTGATGTCGAGTAATTTTGGACTACTAATATATATATATATATATATATATATATATATATATATATATATATATATATATTTATAGGAAAATATATATATTATTGTGGTGTATAGTGGCTTTTATTACTATATTAAAATTAGATTGTAGCAATATATTTTTATAACACTCTTACACAAATATATATTCTATTTATATTTTATCTATATTTAAAATTAAATTATAAGAATATATTTTTAAAACATATTATAATAATATATTGCTATATATTTATCCTAATGACTGGACATATAACGACACTAATAATAAATATCAATATTTTTACTAGCAATATTTTTAAAAAATATTTAAAATAATTAAAAGTATCATATAACATAATCTTATTGTAGTGTATATTGCCTTGGCTTTTGGCTACATATGTTTTCTGAGTAAG
>CM054949.1:3127146-3180271 GCA_029168755.2 Tillandsia fasciculata
CGTTGGCCGGCTTCTAGAGCACGTGGTTAAGTGACACGTGGCAGCACCCCGTTGGCCGACATACCTTCCGGAAGACCCGGAGACGGGGCAAACACCCGAACCACGTGGCCAGTGGCAATATCTCAGTGGGACTCTGACACAAGCTGTTTCCGTTGGGGAAAACGCGTGGCGCGTTTGGTTGGCCCGTTTGGTGTTTCGTGTTCGGATCCGATCCGTGTGTGGAGACCCCCAGCCCATTATAAATAGGACCTCTCCCTCCCTCTTTCCCCTACCCGGTTTTCGAGCCCTTAGAGAGAGAACCAAGACAAAATGCCCAATTAAGAAAAATCTCCTCTCTCTCTTCATACTTCTTTCTCTACAATCTCAGGGAATTTAGGAGTTACAGATAGTGATAGATATCTGCGACGCGGCGCCACTTGACTGACGATTTTCTTTAGGCCCATTTCCCGTCGCAGTTCCGTCGAAAATTCACTGCGGGCTAACAGGGGTGGAATTTTGGGACGATTTTGCGGCAGCACGCGTAGAGGTAGGGCTGTGGATTTCCGTGTTGATCATTTTGCTCCGTTTCGTACTTTTGGCACGATTCCCGAGTCCTCTTTAACCCCCCTTTTTACTGTGATGGTTTTTGGACAGCACCGACTTCTCCGATTTTTATCTTGACGTAGGAGCGTCAGATCGAAGGCGTTTAAGGAGTCGATTTTGATCTACTCTTCGCGAGGAACGCAACCGTGATTTTTCTGGGATTTTAGGAGCTCATTTTAGAGGTGAAAAATTCCTCTTTTCTCGTGCTGTCTGAAAAAACAGCAAATAATGTCCTTTTGGGGTTTGTAATTATACCGGGCGCGTTGATTGGCAGGTTTTGAGGACTGTGGCCAACCAGGAGACTACCGGGGGTGTTGTTTGAGCTGCTCGAGGGTGGGCGGTGTTTGCTTACCTCATTTTTGACAAGCTCACTGGGATTATTAGAAATCCCCTAAAATATGACACTTAACGAGAACAATTGGGACAAAGTAACACGACATACATTGATGAGAATCATTGGGACTACTAACAAAGGACTACTAACAGGACTACTAACAGGACATCACTAACAGGAAATTAATGAGACTATGGGACAAATTAATATGACAAATGACAAGGACCATTGGGACAAACTCCCCTAAAATTAATATAACCCCACAAATGATATGATGAGTATATTGGGACACTGTGATTGAGACAAAGGCCATGATCTCGCATGCAAATGACTTTTATTTCAGTAAATCAATTGTTTTTTAAACCTTTGACACTATTTTACGACTTTTAAAAATAAAGACAGTTGCATGCATGCCCGGACATCAGGTAAGGCCACTATTCATTGCTACACTTATCATTTTGGGATTTGAACATGTTTCATTATTGTCCTTTGCATTCATATGTTGTTGCTCAAGTGTGAGCAGGGGTCTGGGATAGTGTAGCCAAGGTTGTGCTAGATTATGGACTTGTGGGGTATTGCGGTGACCCGAACAGTAGGCGGTTGACCAGATGTTTAATCCTTGCACAGATTGGGGGTTGAGTTTGGTTTATCTTATTGCATCAGTGGGGATTGGGCTTCTATAGTGGGATGGAGTTTCCCACTTTGATCATGGTTGATGATCCAGTGCTATATTGAGACATGTGCTACAGAGATACTTGTGATACTGATGACAGAGATATTTTTACTCGTGTGGGTCGCGCCCCTCGAGTGCCACTACGGAGGTGTGCTTTCTCGGACCCAGCCTTGTGTGCCGGTCTGATACTTATTTTGGGATGGAGCCGTGCGGGCCGATCCCGCGGTTTTCGAGCCATGTGTGCAGATTCCGCTGAGCTGGGATGCGAGCCGTGCGGCCGATCCCGCGGTTTGAGCCTTGTGTGCAGATTCCGCTGAGCAGGCAACACCAGGTGTACTGGTATCCAGATTGGGTTTATTGTTGGACAGATACTGTTTCTGATGCATAAATACAGTTTTGACAGCATAGTAGTGGTAGTTTACCTGTTTCAGCATCTTATGTATTACCACTTCCCTTTTCCCTTTTGCCTCTAGGAGTCCTAGTGGGTGCGTCAGAGTTGAGGTTTACCCACTAGGGGAGGCTGTGGTTTATTGGTAGTTCTCACCCCCATTATTAATTTCTGTCTTTTCCCTTCCCCTTCATTTTCGCAGAGTCGTCTGTGGGAGCTGCTGGGCCATCAGCGGCAGATCGAGGTAAGGGGATCGCTGAATAGATAGATCTCCTGTGAGGCTGAGAGCTACTAGACAAGATATTGTACCCTCCACTCAGACTGTGATATTCTCCTTTCATTTTGGGGTCTGGCGTTAGCCAGCTGGTTGTACTATTTTGGTGAGCTGGGAGATTATTGTACATATTACTGCTGTACTTGTGGTTCCAGTCTGAGATACTATGTAGTTCTTCTAATTTTCAGCTCTGTATTATGCTCTTTTATTGTTTATCTATTCTGAGCAGGTTACCAGCGCTTCGTGTACGCGGAAAATTCCGTGTGCACGGCGGATCTGTAGACGAGCCCCGGGTCCCGGGGCGTGACAGATTAAGTTGGTATCAGAGCTTAGGGATAGGTCAGTTGGGACTTAGGAAAGCCTAGGCTTTTGGCAGACCCTAGGATAATAGGGCATGAGAGACGTGACATTTGCGAAAGTCGTTGATTTATTTTGTTTGACTCTTCCAGTGGGAGAAGAGAGGACCGACATACCCAAATTTCTGGTGTACAGTTATGTTGCTGCAGACAACATAAAGTCACAGAAATAGGGGAATGTCTTTGACTTTCGCTAGATTAGGTCGTGTGGGGTTCTGTTTCCTGATTTGTGGCTTCTGGTGACAGTATGTCGCCCATTCGTCGTATTTCCACCGGGGGGCATTCCCCCCCTTCTGAGGAGCCCGAGCAGGCGGTATCTGCTGAGCTGGGAGAACTACGGGCCTTGGTGACCCATTTGGTGGCAAGGAGCTTTCGACAGGACCAGCGTTTGGAGCAGCTGTTGGCACAGAGGAGTGATCCGTGCAGTCGGGGAGAGGACCAGGGCTTCTAAGCAGCAGTAGAGAGAAAACGCCCCAGCACCGGATGATAATGGACAGACCAGTTCTCGGAGACGGTGAGGCGGGATACAGTCGAGGCCTCAGCGGCATAGGCAGCAGAGCAGCAGGGTAAGGCAGCCTCAGCCTACATTTAGGTGCATTTTCTGCGAGGGTCAGCACACTTCAGGTGCTTGTGACTTGAGGTTCGGCCGCTGTTTCAAGTGTGGACAGCCGGGCACATACGAGTTACGTGTCCTTCGGGGATAACTGTGGCACCTACCTCGGCGGTTGTTCCTACCACTTCCCAGCTACGACCGGGAGCTTCACCAACAGACCTTCAAGGGGATCAAGTTTCATCCCCCGCCCCTTCTGGAGAGAGACAGCCGTTGTCGAGCAGTCAGGATGACTTGGCGCTGGCGGAGGATTCCACTATAGCTGACCGAGAAGAAGCAGGATGATTTACTTTCTGGCATAAGGACTCGTACCTCGTTATATAGGGGCATCTCTTTTATTTGTAAGAAACGTACATCATTGCATAGGGTTAGGAATAGGGCTCTTACCCTGTGCATGAAAGGTGTAGATTCCCGATTGCACTCTGCGTATGGAGAAGTGCTGTTAGTCCCGCAGGATCTCAGATGTGTCGAGTCCTGGATTATGCCAGCGGAGCCTGTTGGTCTTATGACAACTGGAGGACTTCGATATGGTCCTCGGGATGGACTGGCTGGCTCGGTGTTTTGTGACTTTTGATTGTGCCGCAAAGACCGTCACTTTTAGAGAGCCAGACCAGAAAATATTAGTATTCCGGGGATGTCAGAGCGCTTTCTTTGCCTCTATAATTTCGACTTCCCGAGCGAGGCTGATGATCCGTCGAGAATGTGTAGCCTTTTTGGCTAGTGTTGTTGAAGGGCCTACGGCGGCGCCGGGACTCGGGGAATCCCATTGTCCGTGAGTTTCCGGATGTTTTTCCACCTGAGTTGACTAGCATGCCGCCAGATAGGGAAATTGAGTTCGTGATTGACGTAGTTCCAGGAACTGCGCCAATCTCAAAGGCTCCTTACCGGATGGCACCGGCTGAGCTGCGAGAGCTTAAGGCGCAACTTCAGGATTTAATGGATAAGGATTTTATTAGGCCGGGTGTATCACCTTGAGGTGCGCCGGTGCTATTCGAAGATGGGTCACTGCGACTGTGTGTGGACTATAGAGAATTAAATAAAGTGACCATCAAGAACAAGTACCCTTTGCCGCGCAATGACGATCTTTTCGATCAGCTGCAAGGGTCTTGTGTCTTTTCCAAGATAGATTTACTGTCCGGTTACCACCAGTTGAAGGTGAAGGCCAAAGATATCCGAAGACGGCATTTAGGTCACGGTACGGGCATTATGAGTTACAGTTATGCCTTTTTGGACTGACTAATGCCCCTGCCACATTCATGGATTTAATGAACCGGATTTTTCGACCATACTTAGACCGATTCGTGGTAGTTTTCATTAATGATATCTTGGTCTACTCCCGAAGTGATGCGGAGCATGAGGAGCACCTGAGGGTGGTGCTGCAACTTCTGCGAGAGAAGAAGTTGTTTGCCAGACTGACAAAACGCGAGTTTTGGCTTCGGGAGATAGTCTCCTTAGGCCATATGATTTCCGCCACAGGTGTGGCGGGGACCCAGCAAAGATTGAGGCGGTTCGGGATTGGCCCCGACCAACGACGGTTTCTGAGATACGTAGCTTTAGGAGTTTAGCCGGATATTACCGTCGGTTTGTGGAAGGCTTTGCGAAGCTCTCCACACCCCTCACTCGCTTGACGCGTAAGGGAGTGAAGTTTATCTGGAGTGAGGACTGTCAAAGGAGGTTTGAGGAGCTGAAGAATAGACTGATAACCGCTCCTATCCTTTCCCTCCCTGTTATGGGAAAAAGGATATGTGATCTACAGCGATGCATCACACAGCGGACTTGGTTGTGTGTTGATGCAGGAAGGGAGGGTAATTGCTTATGCATCGAGGCAACTCAAAGATTACGAGAAGAATTACCCTACCCATGACTTAGAGCATGCTGCTGTAGTGTTTGCACTAAAACTTTGGCGTCATTATCTGTATAGAGAGCACTGTGAAATCTACACCGACCACAAGAGTCTAAAGTACCTGTTTACACAAAGGAGCTGAATTTGAGGCAACCACCCAGGCAAGGCTAATGTGGTCGCTGACGCCTTGAGTAGGAGGGCGGTGCAAAGTTTGTCTATGTTGATCACAGACCAGGCACCGCTATTAGAGGAGTGAGACAACTCGAGTTAGAGATTGTGTCCCCTGGGGTCACTGCTAGACTGACATCTTTAGTCTTGCAGCCCACTCTGCTGGACCGGATCAGGAAGAAACAGAGTGAGGACCCCCCCTTGATCAGGACTAGAAATCAGACTTTGCGGGGGATACCTCAGGAGTACTTAGGTACAGGAACCGAGCATGTGTGCCAGTAGATGCGGGATCAGAGAGCAGATATTGCGAGAGGCCCATTATACACCTTATACCCTACATCCTGGTGGGACTAAGATGTATAAGGACCTCAAGGCACACTTTTGGTGGAATGGCATATCGGGAGATTTGTGGCTCAGTGTTTAACTTGCCAACAAGTGAAGGCTGTGCATCGAGTGCCAGCTGGCAAGTTACAGAGTCTCCCAATTCCCCAGTGGAAATGGGACCACATTACGATGGATTTCGTGGTCGGATTGCCGAGGGCACAGGGAGGAGCAGACGCTATCTGGGTAGTCGTGGATCGACTTACCAAGTCGGCGCACTTTCTGCCCATGCAGACTACGTGGCCACTTGAGCGACTAGCCCAGCTATATCTGGATGAGATAGTAAGACTACATGGAGTACCAGCCTCCATTGTTTCGGATAGAGACCCGAGGTTTGTTTCGCATTTCTGGAGAAGTTTGCAAACGGCCTTGGGGACTGAACTCAGGTTCAGTACAGCTTTTCATCCGCAGACTGATGGGCAGTCTGAGCGGACGATACAAATCCTGGAGGACATGCTTAGGGCTTGCGTCTTGGATTTCGGCGGAGGGTGGATTCGACACTTATCGTTGGCAGAGTTCGCGTACAACAATAGCTTTCAAGCGAGCATTCAGATGGCTCCGTTTGAAGCATTGTATGGACGCAAGTGTCGATCACCACTTTATTGGAGTGACGTGGGCGAGAGGCGGACCTTGGGACCAGATGTGTTGTTAGAGGCAGAAGAGAAGGTCCGGGTGATTCGGAAGCATCTTCAGACCGCCCAAAGCCGACAAAGGAGTTATGCCGATGTTCGGCGACGAGACTTAGAATTTCAAGTTGGAGATCATGTATTCCTGAAAGTCTCGCCGTCCAAAGGAATCCGGAGATTCGGCATTCATGGGAAACTTAGCCCCGATACATAGGACCCTTTGAGGTACGAGGAGCGCCCACTGCGAATTCTGGATCGAGAGGTGAGCATTGCGCAGTCGGGCCATTCCCTATGTGAAGATCCAATGAAGCAATCATGACGAGCGCGAGGCTACATGGGAGCTTGAGTCGGAGATGAGGGACGCCACCCCTACCTATTTGAGACTTTGGACTAAGGACGGTGGTTTAGTCTCGTTTCGAGGACGAAACTCTTTTTAGTGGGGGAGGATGTGATGATCCGGACTCCCGCAGGAACTGTGCAACATTAAACAGTGACTGTAGGGAGCTTGTACGGTGAATCGGAGCTTGTAGAATTGAAATTGGACATTTAATATAGACTCTGCGCGAAAATCGGAGCAAATGGAATTTTTCGGGAGCTTTCGGCAAAATTTCGGATGAGAATTTGGCGAAACGGACGTCGAAAACGGACTCAGCGCGCGAAAACGATCGAAACGGTATATTTACTTTATTTTTTGGGCAAGGTTACTGTTCACGCGGAACAGTAACTCCGGCCGCCGGAATTACTGTTCCGGCGACCGGCGAGCGGCGGCGGGCGGCGGCGCACGGCGGCGGGCAGCGGCGCAGCAGCGGGGCAGCGGCGGAGCGCGGAGGAGCACGGCGCGGGCAGGCGCGGGCAGCGCGGGCAGGCGCGGGCAGGCGCGGGCAGGGCGCTCGGGTGCGCGGTCCACAGCCTTGGCGTGCACCAGGTGCACCGAAGAAGCCATCTGCCACGTGGCAGCCTCCGATTGGTTGGCCGGCTTCTAGAAGCACGTGGTTAAGTGACACGTGGCAGCACCCCGTTGGCCGACAACCTTCCGGAAGACCCGGAGCGCGGGGCAAACACACGCACCACGTGGCCACGTGGCAAATTCTCATTGGGCCTGCACAAGCTGTTTCCTGTTTGGGAAACGCGTGGCGCGTTCTGGTTGGCCCGTTTTGGTGTTTCGTGTTCGGATCCGATCCGGTGTGAGACCCCCAGCCCATTATAAATAGGACCTCTCCCCTCCCTCATTCCCCACCTCGGTTTTCGAGCCCTTAGAGAGAGAACCAGAAAAATGCCCAATACGAAAAATCTTCCTCTCTCTCTCTCTTTCTCTCTCTACAATCTCAGAAATTTAGGAGTTACAGATAGTGAGATATCTGCGACGCGGCGCACTGCGACGATTTTCTTTTAGGCCCATTTCCCGTCGCAGTTCCGTCGAAAATTCACTGCGGGCTAACCGGGTGGAATTTTTGGACGATTTTTGCGGCAGCGCGACCGTAAGAGGTAGGGCTTCGATTTCCGTGTTGATCATTTTGCTCCGTTTCGTACTTTTGGCACGATTCCCGAGTCCTCTTTGACCCCCCTTTTTACTGTGATGGTTTTGGACAGCACCGACTTCTCCGATTTTTATCTTGACGTAGGAGCGTCAGATCGAGGCGTTTAAGGAGTCGATTTTGATCTACTCTTCGCGAGGAACGCAACCGTGATTTTTCTGGGATTTTAGGAGCTCATTTTAGAGGTGAAAAATTCCTCTTTTCTCGTGCTGTCTGAAAAACAGCAAATATTGTACTTTTTGGGGTTTGTATTTATACCGGGAGCGTTGATTTGCAGGATTTGAGGACTGTGGACAACCAGGAGACTACCTGGGGTGTTGTTTGAGCTGCTCGAGGTGGGCGGTTGTTGCTTACCTCATTTTTGACAAGCTCACTGGGATTACTAGAAATCCCCTAAAATATGACAATTAACGAGAACAATTGGGACAAAGTAACATGATAATTGATGAGAACCATTGGGACTACTAACAGGACTACTAACAGGACTACTAACAGGACTACTAACAGGACAATTAATGAGAACCATTGGGACAAATTAATATGACAAATGACAAGGACCATTGGGACAAACTCCCCTAAAATTTAATATAACCCCACAAATGATATGATGACTTATATTGGGACACTGTGATTGAGACAAAGGCCATGATCTCGCATGCAAATGACTTTTATTCAGTAAATCAATGTTTTAAACCTTTGACACTATTTTACGACTTTTAAAAATAAAGACAGTTGCATGCATGCCCGGACATCAGGTAAGGCCACTATTCATTGCTACACTATCATTTTGGGATTTGAACATGTTTCATTATTGTCCTTTGCATTCATATGTTGTTGCTCAAGTGTGAGCAGGGGTCTGGGATAGTGTAGCCAAGGTTGTGCTAGATTATGGACTTGTGGGGTATTGCGGTGACCGCGGACAGTAGGCGGTTGACCAGATGTTTATCCTTGCATCAGATTGGGGTTGAGTTTGGTTTATTTATTGCATCAGTTGGGGATTGGGTTTCTATAGTGGATGGAGTTTCCCACTTTGATCATGGTTATGATCCAGTCCTGCTATATTGAGACATGTGCTACAGAGATACTTGTGATACTGATGACAGAGATATTTTACTCGTGTGGGTCGCTCCCCTCGAGTGCCACTCCGGAGGTGTGCTTTCTCGGACCCAGCCTTGTGTGCCGGTCTGATACTTATTTTGGGATGCGAGCCGTGCGGGCCGATCCCGCGGTTTCGAGCCATGTGTGCAGATTCCGCTGAGCTGGGATGCGAGCCGTGCGGGCCGATCCCGCGGTTTCGAGCCTTGTGTGCAGATTCCGCTGAGCAGGCAACACCAGTTGTTACTGGTATCCAGATTGGGTTTATTTGGACAGATACTGTTTCTGATGCATGCATACAGTTTTGACAGCATAGTAGTGGTAGTTACCTGTTTCAGCATCTTATGTATTTTACCACTTCCCCTTTTCCCTTTTGCCTCTAGTAGTCCTAGTGGGTGCGTCAGAGTTGAGGTTTTACCCACTAGGGGAGGCTGCTGGTTTATCTGGTAGTTCTCACCCCCATTATTATTTTCTGTCTTTTCCCTCCCCTTCATTTTGCAGAGTCGTCTGTGGGAGCTGCTGGGCCATCAGCGGCAGATCGAGGTAAGGGGATCGCTGAATAGATAGATCTCCTGTGAGGCTGAGAGCTACTAGACAGATATTGTACCCTCCACTCAGACTGTGATATTCTCCTTTCATTTTGGGGTCTGGCGTTAGCCAGCTGGTTGTACTATTTTGGTGAGCTGGGAGATTATTATACATATTACTGCTGTACTTGTGGTTCCAGTCTGAGATACTATGTAGTTCTTCTATTTCAGCTCTGTATTATGCTCTTTTATTGTTATATTATATCTGAGCAGGTTACCAGCGCTTCGTGTACGCGGAAAATTCCGTGTGCACGGCGGATCTGTAGACGAGCCCGGGTCCCGGGGCGTGACAGGAAGTATTATATATATAATACATATAGAGAGAGAGAGAGTAGAGCTTATGCTTTTAAAATCACAAATTCATATTTATGAATTTTTTATTATTGAATTTATATTAGAATTTATATTTTTTATTTTTTCTTTCTCTCTCTCTTTAGTTGATTTTACAGTAATTAACACAAATTCCAATACAAATCTAATAATAAAAAATTTATAAAAATAAATTGGCATATACTTTTAAAAGTATATAAGCTCTACTCTCTCTCTCTCTCTCTCTCTCTCTCTCTCTCTTCATATATATATATATATATATATATATATATATATATATATATAGAGAGAGAGAGAGAGAGAGAGAGGCTATAATATTTTTAAGAGCACCAAACATTTTGTGCTAGTAAATTCTTTACCATAAAATTTATCTTTTTAATCAATTTTATTTTTTAGATCATGCTATTCCACTAACCACCACTAAACTATTAAAAACCACTATTATCCTAATCACGCATCCCTCCATTCAAGAGTTTTTTTTTTTTTTTTTTTTTTTTTTTTTTGTGGAGAGAAAGATAGCATATCTTTAATCAATTTTATCTCTTAGATCATACTATTTCACTAATCACCAATAAATCATTAAAAATCACTATTATCTTAATCACGCATCCTTCATTCAAGAGTTTTTTTTTTTTTTTTTTTTTTTTTTTTTTTTTGAGAGAGAGAGAGAGAGAGAGAGAGAGAGAGAGAGAGAAAGGTAGCATGCTACTCGCTTCGTTTATTTTGAAATAAATTTAGCTGAAAATATGAAGCAATTAGATTTCGAACTTGGAATCTCGGATATCAACCATCAAACCCTTTGCCACTTGTGTTAGCGACGATCGATCCCTTCATTCAAGAGTTGAAAACTCACAAACACCAATGACTTGTGCTTTTAAAAGCATAGGAGCTCAATAAATTTTAATATATATTTCCTTTAAAATCTTATTACCTTTTTGGGCACATGGTTATGTCTAAGTTTTAATTTTATCCCCACTTGAAAAAGTCTTAATTTGGGACTTAAAACTCTAATGTGGTCCTTCAATGAGCCTACTTTTCAGATTTAGTTCATACGATACCAACTCACAAAAAAAAAAAAAAAAAAAAAGGAAAAAGAAAAAAGAGGGCACATTATTTGATCCAAAGATGATGCTCATTAGCTCATTAATCTACAAATGGTCATTATAATTTATATCTAAACCATTTCGTGCCTCGACGATAGGTTAATTACAGCAATAATTAATCTCCAACTCTATCTTTTTTATTGTTTAAATTGAAGGGATACTATTTAATATCAAGCTTCTAATAACCTAAATTATGGGGATTAGTGAAAGATAACTAATATAATCTCCATTGAGTATAAATATTAAAAATTATACTATTTTACTTAGTGTCAGAGTACGAGGTCCTGAGTAAAAAAAAAAAAGAATCTAAAGCTTTAACCACAAACAATTACATTAAAACAAAAAAATAAAAAGAAAATCTAACAAAAGAGTTGTGATTGAAGAGATGTGAATAATTAATTATGCATTTTTAACAATATAATTAAGTGCCAAACAACAAGCATAAATAAAGATTAAAGAAGAGGGAACATTATTCAAGATACACAAAATAAAATATCACATATATTGAAGGCCAAACTTTGGAGCTAGGGACAGAATATATCTATCTTTATTTATAGCACAACAAATGTGGAACAATCAAAATGCTCTATGTAATGTAATTTAAAAATGTTGATGCATTCAAATGTAAAAAATACAGGCTACATTACAAAATCCCCCTCTTGCACTTTGCCTCATGCATGTCGAACCTAGACGTTGACCAAGTCAAGATGTTGATCGGATCAAAAGCGCTCTCGAAGTGCATATTGGCTCTCTGAATGACCCTCGAATTTGCTACAATCAAGGGATTTGATTGAAGAGGGATCGACTCAACTGAATTCTTCCTCAACTAACGAACTTAGAAGACTCGAAAACAAACTCAGCTTGTATTTTTCTCGCGTCAACACTCTTTGCATGAAATTTTGCTTCAATTACTATTTCAAACAGGTCCAAAAATATGGGACAATCATTGAGTTTGGATGCATAATTTTACCGAACTGATTCGGCATATCAGTTAAGTTCCATAATCGAACAACTAACAACTATCTAAGTTACAGCTTATGTAATATTACAATATATCGAAACTTAAATGAACGAGATTTTCTTCTTGACTAAAGCTATCAAAATTGACTGTTTATAGAAAAAAATAATTCAATTCATATGATCTCATTGAATATAACCATCTTCATCGCCTAACTCATTTTCGTGAAGTTTTACACCCAAACTTAGTGATCATCAAAACGTTTGGACCGATTTGTCGCAGTAGTAAAGTGCAAGGTTCAATTCGCAGTAAAATTTTATGCAATGGGGTAATTGAGACAAAGAACAAAGTGCAAGAGGGAATTTAAAATTTAGCCAAAAATAAAGGATTGGTCAATCTCCTGCAGCATATGTACTGGGCCACTTGAGCACCCAAAAAAATAAAAATAAAAACAAGAATTAAAATTAAAAATAATAAACTTAAAGAGGAATAGAAGGGGAACATGACACAATCACTTTTTGCATTCATTCAAGGATAAGGATATGGTAAAGGCAAAGTAAGAGAGTTTTTTTTTAAGGAAATGCTAGTACAGTTAATATAAGATTATGTAGTAAGGTATGTTCTCTTAATTCTCTATGATATCTTCATAGATTCTATGTGGAATCATATCTTGATCTACAACTATGCTAACTTTGACCATCCAATCAGTGATTAGTAGTAATGTTTGGCTCAGCAAGCTTTTCTTCTGCAACCCAATAAAGAAACTGAAACTACAGCTATCATGCATAAACTATTTTCATGTGGGCATGTGTATATCTATGCAGTATTTAAATTGAGTTTTCTAAGATGCACTCATATTTTATGTAAAATTTGTTACATTAGCAATCTATGTTTAGGTATTTATTATGTGGCGAGCTTTCATACCTTTAACTACGAAGTCGTTTTCTGACTTCAGTCACTGAATCTGCAACAGGAAGTGGTATGTGAATCTGCGGCAAGGCGTAAGAAGCACTAGCTTTCTATCTCAGACCACTTGAACCTCTTCAAACTAGACAAAAATTCTGAAAAGGTGGATGAAATTTCGAGCATTGATGAAAATTCAGAAAATTAGTACGCACTCAACGAGATAAACTTTTGAAGCAGAACACGTTAACTGTTTTTGACATCTATTACATTGTATTGATCAATGTCCTCGTCAGACTGGTTAAGTTGCTACATGATAATTTCGCATAAGAAATTCTTCAAACAATCCAATTTTGCTTTTACCTGAAACAAATATTTCTGCTTATACCAACAGTTAAAGTAACAACGTGCAAATCATAGTAAACGTTAACAGAAAGTGGCTGTTAAAGATTCTTTCTCATTGAAGCACCGCTGATCTTAGAAAAATATTTTGGCTACTAAGTTCATGACTAATATAATAAAAAAAAGTATCATCTATGAAGCATAGAAGTTCTTCAGCCATGTGTATTGTGACAACTACTTTAGTAAACAGCAAAAGCATGTTATTCAGCCTAAGAATCGACGTAACTATAGCTAATCTCCAGGCTAATGCTCTTTTCTTTTTTGTCCCTTTTTCTTTATTCTCAAGGTTTTAAGTTTTGTTGCTCCTGCCTTCATTTAGCATTAATTCAACTCTTTTTACAACTACGGTATGAAGAAATAAAATTTGCTACTCATTCACACTCTAAATTTTACCGTGTTCAGATATGTCTCAAGTAATTATAAAAACTAGGCACATAGATTGAATTGAGCTTCAGTACACTGATTTTACCAAAATAGTATATGATGAAATTGCATAACTATACTATCAACAAGATCTGATTCTCAACACCGAAATCACAAATCAAAAGGTTGGATGAGATATATCTTATCTACAATGGTTTAAAAAAAATGAAAGGGTGAGAAAGAGCCGAGTCTCCTTTCTTTATGCGAAAACTGGAGATCCTTCAAACATTCTTACTGCATTTTTCACAGCCTCAACATCAATGTCGATTAGCTTTCCTGTTTTGGAAGAAACTACGATACATTTCTTCTCTTCTGCATTTGGAACAAAGAGCTTCCCCTTTTCTGCTGAAGAAAACAATGCAACACTGCCGAAAAGAACAAGAAGCAGTATAAACTTTCCCAGAAAGTATAGGATAAACCAAGTATTCTCAAAATGATTTACTGAGAATAGAGGTAATGGCGAGTCCGAGGAAGGGGAAAAAAAAAAAAACCTTGGTTTCTCTCGGGCATTTGCTAGTTGTACTGCTGCAGTGTTTGTGGCTATAACTCCAGCAGAGTCATTAATAAGAGCTGCTAGCTGATCATAAAGAGGAGAGCACAAAACTTTGGTGAAATTTGCATACATATTAAAATTAAAAACAAAATAGTAGATGAAGTTCATGTGGGTTCAATCAAAAATAAAGTGTGGGAATGAAAAAGATTGTGGTCAAGACCTGGCCAGGCGTGGTTATGAACAAAATGCTCGAATCTTCTCCAACTACTTCCACTAGATCTTCCCTCTCTTTCTCATGTGGGATGACAAAGAGAGGCTTTAAACCCCTGTTACTGCAACCCAGAAATATATATCATGTATTGAAGTATTATTCCCTTAAAATCATACTCCAGAAAATCCTTGCATGAGCCCATATTTTGGTACAGTCAAGCTTTTCCTGTTTGTCAAGAGATGTTGTAGAGTTTCATATAAATCCCTGAAGTAGACTCTGATGAACCATTTGTTGTAAAATATTTATCTTTTCAAGTTAATTCTTTTAAATGATTTAACACCAGCAAATTCAATTTGTAAAAATCCGATCAGGAGTTAAATAATAAATGCTGTAAGAGAAAAAGTTTAGAGAAGGCCTGTGGATCGAGGCGTGCAGGGCACTGTCCTAGAAGCGAGATTGCCCCTCTACGTGCGAGGCTTCCCGGCAATCCCTTCCAGCGATACAACGTCCACGTTCCACCCCGTCGGCACGATTTCAAGGTGGCGCAAAATGAACCCGGCAAACTTTCAGGGATCCAGCAAATCGAAAGAAAGAACAAAGCGAAGACGGTAAAATCTGGAATAGTAGAATTGGGGAAAAAGAAGATGGCACTGGCACTGTAAGACCCAGAATAATGTTCGGGTTTAAACATCTCTTAAACACCCGAAGCGACCGATCGTGCTCCAACGGTAAGATTTGAGGCTCCGGAAGATAAGCCCTTACGTGCCCGTTACTTACGGATGAAGGCAACCAAATTTCGGATTAAATAAAAGAAAAATAAAATAACATAAAATGAACCGGGTAACGGATCACGCGCGCCGCCGCCCGGCCCGGCTCGGCTCAATTACCCAAGTATCTAACAAGAGAATGAAAGAGTATATAAAAAACAACAACAATTCATTGGTTTCCAATGTGGGACTAAACCTCACATGTGGTAACCAAAGCATGGGCTCCCAAGTGAGGCCCATTATGGATTGGGCTCCTCAAGAGACAAAATAAGTTTTAAATCACCAATAAATCCCAAATAAAATCCAACAATCTCCCACATGATTTAAAACTTCAAATAAAGACTGTGATTCAAAGCAACACAAAAGAACGCTGGATCTCTTATACCACGTATTCGGCGAAGGTACCTTTCGGGTTTGAACCTTCACTTAGTGCTTGTCTATGTACATCCGAGGGCACAATGGTGGACTACGCCTTGAACCAAGGCCGGTGAATCGGATTTTCACAAACCGCACACATGGTACAGTCGTTAGGGTTCAAAGCAGGTGAGCGCTATAATGGTCATGCGCTGGTATCAATTCATGTGTGTTTTAGGAAACCGCCCGCTTTCCATAGTCGCGGCCTCACGACTCCACACATATAGTAGGTCCTCAAAGGGTATCTGCAAGGTCGTACCCTGCCTCATGGGTCTTGGAACCATTCAGGGCCAAAGCCCTTCCTATCCATTTGCAGAAATGAGAACTGTTGCCATAGGGATGAGGATACAAAAAACAGTGCTCCTCAAGCTACCTGTTCGACTTGTTACTACCCATTGAACCTGCAACAGGTTGGGTTGCCATCGCCGGTAACTTCTATTGTGAGCTAAGCCCCATCCCCCTCGACGATTCTAGGATCACGGTTCTAGACAAACCCTTGGTGAGCTGATCAGCCAAGTTTCTTGCAGATCTCACAAATTCTAATGCAATCACATTTTCCTTCAAATTCTGTCGAATGAACTTCTGTCTCAATTTCATAAATCTGTTCATCTTAGTCTCCACATTCTCTTGGGCACATTTGTCAATTGCAGCTCTACAATCACAATGAATAGACACAGGTGCTAAAGGTTGCTCCATCAGTGGCAGATCATAAAGAAATTCTCTCAACCACTTAGCCTCTGTTACAGTAGTATCTAAAGCTATCAATTCAGATTCCATAGTACTTCTAGAAATCAAAGACTGTTTAGTTGACTTCCAAGAAACAGCTGCTCCTCCTAGGAGAAATACAAATCCTGTAGTAGACTTCACATTAGCTGTATCACTAATCCAATTCGCATCACTATAACCTTCTAATACTGCAGGAAAACCACTATAATGCAATCCATAGGATACAGTCCCTTTCAAATATCTCAACACTCTTTCTAAAGCATTCTAATGCTCTCTGTTCGGATTATGGGTATATCTTCTCAATCGATTTACAGCATAAGCCAAATCAGGTCTAGTGTAATCCACTAGATATCCTAAGGATCCGATAATCTGTGAATATCTATTCTGGCCTATTGGATCTCCTCTATTCTTCTTAAGATGAACGCTAGAATCATAACGTGTCACTATAGGTTTAATATCAGAATATCCAAACTTCTTCAATAATTGTTCACTGTAGTGAGATTGGCTCATAATAATTTCTTTTGACTTTCTAATGATCTTCATATTGAGAATCACATCTGCTTGTCCAAGATCTTTCATATCAAAATTCTTATTCAACAATTTCTTCACATCATTTATCACATTCATGTTTGTACCAAAGATCAAAATATCATCAACATACAAACACAAGATCACAATCTGTCCATCATACTCTTTCGAATATACACATTCATCAGACATGTTCACATAAAAATCATTTGAAACAACCAATGAATCAAATTTTAAATGCCACTGTTTAGGAGCTTGCTTTAATCCATATAAAGATCTAGTCAATTTACACACTTTGTTCTCATATCCAGAAACCACAAATCCTTCAGGTTGCTTCATATAGATCTCTTCATCTAAATCACCATTTAGAAAGGCTGTCTTTACATCCATTTGATGAACAATCAGATCAAGAATGGAGGCTAAAGCAATCAACACTCTAATAGAGGTACTCCTAGCAACAGGAGCATAAACATCAAAATAATCTACCCCAGGCTTTTGTGCAAAACCCTGTGCCACTAATCTAACCTTATACTTATCTACAGATCCATCAGGTTCCAACTTCTTCTTAAAAATCCACCTACAGCCTACACAGGCTTACATCCTAGAGGTAAATCAGATAACTCCCAAGTATGATTCTGTAGAATAGACTGCATCTCAAGATTAATAGCCTCTTTCCAAAACGATGCATCTACAGACGTCATAGCTTGGTCAAAGATAGATGGGGTGTCTTCTACAAGTAGGACACAAAAATCATCTCCAAAAGTCTTCTCTACTCTAGGACGCTTACTTCTTCTAGGCTCAATCTCTTCTATCGGTTCACTGACTCTAGGTCTGCTAGAGCTACCAACGAGTTCAGCAGGAATAGATCTATCTACTCTAGTCTTAAACAGAAAAACATCCTCAAAGTACACAGCATCTCTAGCCTCAATGATTGTATTGTTAGAAATCTCACAAATTTTAGAATTCACCACTAGAAATCTGCTGGCAATACTATCCTGTGCATAACCCACAAAAATCGTATCGACAGTCTTAGGTCCAATCTTCCTTTTCTGATTCTCATATATCTTCACTTTAGCTAGACACCCTCACACTTTAAAATAATTCAAAGTAGGCTTCTTAAAGTTTGGGTTAAACTTTCTATGATGGAACGGTTTCTTCTTAAAGTTTCTATAAGGCTGAAAGTTTCTACCCTTATTTTTAGGGTGCTCTACTAGGTTGGCTTGGGTAGTAGACTCATTAATCTTCTTATCCCTAGCTCGGTTCGACTCTTCTATCCTAATGGATCTTAGGACAAAATTCAGGGATAGCACTCTTTGATTGTGGTTAAAATCGTTTGCATGGCTCTTCCAAGAGGGTGGCAACTTATCTATAAGGGCAACAACTAAGAAACTCTCATCAAGATCTACACCACTAGATCTAAGTTGCTCAACTATGTGTTCAAAATCATGAAGCTGGTCAGTCATAGACTTATTATCTACCAGTTTAAACTTAATCAAATCAGACGCTTGGTATCTCTTCTGGGTAGGATCAACCTGACCGTACTTATTCTCTAAAGATGTCCAAAGCTCCCTAGCAGTTTTCATACTACAGTAGATGTCATAAAGTTTATCTGATAGGGTGCTAAGAATCCAGTTCAAGCAGTGATAATTAATCATATCAGGGTTAAAATGAGGTACAGGTCTAGGTGCAGAAGTAGTAGTAGTATCAGCATCAGCAGAGGGAGGAGTGGAACCAGCTTGGGCTTGACTCCGAGTAAACGGTCTAGTGACCTCAGTCTGAATTGCACCTTCAGGTGCAGAGCCATTACTATTTTCGGTAGAATCCGAAATAGCAAAAACCAGTCCAAGCGTGGTGAGCCAGAACCTCATTTGGTTCTGCCACCTTCTAAAATTACGACCATCAAACGTGAAAGGTTTCGCCGAATTGTCCATAATGAAAAATCTGTTTACAAACAATCCTACCGCAATGTCACAATATTGTTAAAGATTTAAAAGCAGTTTAACAGTTTAATCTAAATTGACGGATTAAAATTTAATTAACAATAATTATTCTAAATTTAATTATCAGTGTACTAATAACACTAAATGAGTAGTACAGATCTACAATGTAGATTAATTAAATAATTATACTAGCAGTTTAAAACAAATAACAGAAATTGTACTTAGCAATTTTTATCTAATTAATTAATACTAACGGTATTAAAAAAAATTAATTAATATTTTTAATTTACGCCTGTTAATACTAACACAATACTCAGCAAACAATACTCAGCATGCTCAATTTAGAATGAATCGTAGTACTACCAGAACTAACAGAATTAACACAATCTAATTAATCTAACACAATATTAATACTAACAGTATTAAAAATTAATTAATAAAGTAGTCTGCAAAAATGCAATAAATATTAACAGAATCCAATTAGTGCTATCAATGTTAACAGAATCCAATTAATTCAATAAATATTAACAGAGCAATAAATATTAACAATGCAATAAATATTAACAGAATCCAATTAATTCAATAAATATTAACAGAGCAATAAATGTTAACAATGCAATAAATATTAACATAATCCAATTAATAATAAAATTACTAATTAAATGTTTATCTTATTCACAGTATGATAATTATATGAAAAGATAAATTAATTTAATCTCGCTTCTAGAATGTTGTAAAATATTTATCTTTTCAAGTTAATTCTTTTAAATGATTTAACACCAGCAAATTCAATTTGTAAAAATCCGATCAGAAGTTAAATAATAAATGCTGTAAGAGAAAAAGTTTAGAGAAGGCCTGTGGATCGAGGCGTGCAGGGCACTGTCCTAGAAACGAGATTGCCCCTCTACGTGCGAAGCTTCCCGGCAATCCCTTCCAGCGATACAACGTCCACGTTCCACCCCGTCGACACGATTTCAAGGTGGCGCAAAATGAACCCGGCAAACTTTCAGGGATCCAGCAAATCGAAAGAAAGAACAAAGCGAAGACGGTAAAATCTGGAATAGTAGAATTGGGGAAAAAGAAGATGGCACTGGCACCGTAAGACCCAGAATAACGTTCGGGTTTAAACTCCTCTTAAACACCCGAAGCGACCGATCGTGCTCCAACGGCAAGATTTGAGGCTCCGGAAGATAAGCCCTTACGTGCCCGTGACTTACGGATGAAGGCAACCAAATTTCGGATTAAATAAAAGAAAAATACTACTAGAGTACAATCAGCAATCAACTTTAGAGCAGAAAAAGCTCCTATCGCTAACAATTATAGATCACGAGAGATTTACATGTGGAACTTGCTGTAGCTTCAGCAAACCAATCATACAGAAAATTGAGATGTTTAGTTTTCCCAGAGAATGCTGAAAGCATTTTTGTTTTTTTCAATGAAAGAAAGTTTTTGATTGAGCCATACTAGAATTGGTCTGCATCTCTTCTTTAGTTCTCCTTTTACGAGAATAAAGCGCAATACATGATCTTTGCTTGCAAAAAGATCACCAATTCTGGTTCTATCAGTGTCCTCCTCTTTTTATCGGTTTCCTCAACAAGAGTGCACGAAAAATGTCAAAGAGAGGCAATTTTACTTCGCAGGACTAATATATATTCCTTTCTTTCCTCTATCTAAGAGAAAATATTTATATGCCTAAAGTAATAGCTGCATTACGCATACCTGATCTCCTTCGCTATTTCGGCCCACACTTGGATAGGTAGTAAGCAATCGTTGTCGCCTCTGGATCGCATTGACGCGATCGAGTCAGACTGTATTCCGTGAATAATTATGTACCTCCCTTCCTCCACACCCACTTTAGTGTACTTCTCTTCCACGTAGGCCCGTAGCTTCTTCGAGATCGAGACTTTAAGGGGAGGCACAGGCTGCTTCGGCACATTGCGAGCGGGCCTGCCCAACCATTCAATCATTTGGTGGTACCTGCCATGATTTTTTTTTTTTTTAAAGCAGACTGATCGATATGAGGACATCTTGCACTCGTTTTTCGCTACTTGAATAAATACACAACATGATACATTAGCTGCTTATCGGTCTAACTTCAGGATCAACTACTCTTCTCGCGAAGTAGAATCCCAATGTTAAACAGAAATGAGCTTGTGACAAAAATCAATCTCTTTAGAAGCTTTGGCTAATAGAGAACAGAATTATTTTGCTTAAATTTAACACTCCCCACTCACATATGGGCTGATTTGATCACAAACCCGATAGGCGGATTTGAATAAAATACGAGAAAATCATACAAGACACTAGAAGCGCGGAAAGTCAAGAACCAGGACCTCCTCCTCTGATACGACATGAAACACGTATTCTCTAAAATCTTAAGAAACTAGAGAATGGCACACTTAATTGATTTCTCACCGTCTTTAATTCAATTTCTGCTTCTAGCTGCATCAAAAAGTCTTTAGGATTCTATTAGCGCTTTATCAAAAAGCTCGAGTCAAATAGCACTTCTGTAGAAACTCCAACGGGGACATATTAGGCCCTCATGAATATAAGTAACTAAAAAAAACTTACATATGGTATCCGCCCTCCGAAAGATTCAACCCGGGAGATCTAAACGTTTCGGTAAGCAGAAGCCCTGCACCCGCCGCATTCACATTAGGGTAAACATAGCTCAGTTTGTCCCTCGCAGAGCTCATGAAGAGAAACGCCGCGTGGCCGAGCCCCGCCAGCTTCGTCGACAAGATCATATCATAGTACCGGTTCTGTCAAACAACAACAAACAAACCTTTACGAGAAATTCTCTCTCTCACTGGGTAACTTCATCGAACACGTGATAAGCGCATAGAAGAGAGACAGAATTTAACCGACTTTGAGCACTCCGATCATGTCCGTGTACTCCGCGGGGTCGGGAAAGTCCTCGTCGGGATCGTAGGCATTGGCCCACCTCACATTCTTGTTTATCTCGTACGTTTGCTTCCCCCGCGGCGATGCGAGCACGTCGACCTGGACTCCCGGGTACCGGTCCCTGATCAGCTGGATGGCGGGGAAGAAGAGGAGGTTCTCGTAGACGCCGCCGGAGATGACGCAGCAGCACCGCCGCACGTCCCCGCGCACCTTCGACGCGAGCGAGTCCAGCTCCACATTGTAGCCCTGCCCAGCGCAAAAAATGCATCAAGTGGCGCCTAAAATTCATATTCATGTTCATATATATATATATATAGAGAGAGAGAGAGAGAGAGAGAGAGAGAGAGAGAGAGAACGAGCTGCGCTTGTTTGCTTTTAAAAGCACGGAACCTCGAGCTTCCAAATTACTTTCGATGTTCAAAATTAATAATTTTAATAATCTTGATAAGTCATTTGCAAGTTTAACGGTATATAAATATTTAAATCATATAAAATTTTGATCAATATTTTTGATTTAAAATTTTAGTATCATATCATAATATTTTGTGAAATTTTTTGTAACGACCCGACTCACTATCCGATGTTGGGACGTTACAAACTCTTCCTGTTTAGGTCTGACGTCATCGTTAGCCCAAACGCACACACAATCCTAAATCATCCGGCGATATAAGACTTGTCTCGCTAGTCTTATCATTCAGACCCTGACATATGATACTTGTCTCGCTAATCTTGTCATTAAGACCCTGACATAGTCCATCACCTTGTCTTTCAGCCCCTAGCTCAGTTGAGACTCGCCACATACTTTCGACTGGTGACTGGCTCTGATAACAAATGTAACGACCCGGCTATTGAGGTGTCACAAACTCCTCCCTTAGACCTAACGTTCTCGTCAGCCCAAACACACACACAATCCAAAATCACCGGACGATGTGAGACTCGTCTCGCTAGCCTCGTTATTCAGACCCTGACATAGTCCATCACCATGTCTTTCAGATCCTGGCTCAGCCGAGACTCGCCACACACTTCCGGTTGGCGACTAGCTCTAATACCAAATGTAATGACCCGGCCCACTAGCAATAATAACTCGTTGGGTCCAAACCACAACCCAAAATGCTTAAACCCGGTTATTATTACTAGTGTCCATGTCTCTTATAAATCTAATCACAACCTCATTCCCATCCGATGTGGGACTATTGGGGTGTCACAAACTCTTCATGTTTAGGCATGACGTCTTCGTCAGCCCAAACACACACACAACCCAAGATCACCAGGCGATATGAGACTTGTCTCGCTAGCCTCGTCATTCAGATCCTAACATAGTCCATCACTTTAGTATCAAAGCCAGTCACCAGCCGGAAGTGTGCGACGAGTCTCGGCTAAGTCAGGGTCTGAAAGACAAGCTGATGGACTATGTCAGGGTTTGAATGACGAGGCTAGCGAGACAAATCTCACATCGCCTAGTGATCTTGGGTTGTGTGTGTGTTTGGGCTGACGCGAACGTCAAGTCTAAACGGGAGGAGTTTGGACACCCCAATAGTCCCACATCGGATGGGAATGGGATTGTGATTGGATTTATAAGAGACATGGACACTAGTAAAAATAACTAGGCTTAAGCAATTTTGGGCTATGGTTTGGGCCAACGAGTTATTATTGCCAGTGGTCCGAATCATTACATTTTTATTTTCAGCTGTTAATTTTGAGCTCTTTCGATTATCACAAAATTTATTTTCTAAATACTTTAAATATTCAAGATCAATTCTAACGGAGCCGATCGTCCATTCAGAAGTTCCAACATTAAAAACAACTTGGGAGCACGGAGCATTTCGTGCTTCTAAAAGCAAACAAGTCCTACTATATATATATATATATATATATATATATATATATATATATATATATATATATAGCTATGCCTATCCTATATATATATGTATATATATATAGTATATATATATATATATATATATATATATAGAGAGAGAGAGAGAGAGAGAGAGAGAGAGAGAGAGAGAGAGAGAGAGAGAGAGTCCGACTAGAATACTATCGATAGCACCAAGCAATTGGTGCTATCAAGTTTTCCGTCGTTAAATGAAAAGATATGCGGTTGAAATTATAGTGGTCCTCTAAGATTTTTACTATTCAATCAACCACCTAGTAAATCCTAGGGGACCACTATTTTCTTAATCACATATCTTTTAATCCAAAAGCTAAAAACTTGATAGCACCAATGACTTGGTGCTATCGATAGTATTCCAACCTAATTTTATATATATATATAACTAGCCCCCTTAGGGTTTAGTGGCCATTGGATGAAGTGAGGTGCGGTTAGGATGATAGTTGGCATCTAAAATTTAGTGGGTGGTTGGAAAAATAGTATGATCTATAGATGAAAATGATCAAAGGGATAAATCTAACGGTAGAAAACTTAGTAGCACCAAATACTTGGTACTATCGATAGCATAGTAGTTTGAATATATATATATATATATAGTAGGTGTTGTTTGCTTTTAAAAGCACGAAGCCCTCCATGCCTTCAAGTCGTTTTCGATGTTGGGACTTTCGAATGGATTGATTGGCTCCGTTAGAATTGGTCTAGAATATTTGAAGTATATAGAAAATAAATTTTATTATTTTTCGATATATCATTTATCTAGTGATCGAAATTGCTCAAAATCAACCACTGAAAGTAAAAATCTCACAAAATATATTGATTTGATAATAAATTTTTAGATCAAAAATATTGATCTTATTTTATATAGTATACAAAATTTTCTATTAAAATTTTATATGATTTGAATATTTCTATACAATTAAACTTGCAAACGGTTCACCACGATGATTAAAATTATTGATTTTGAATCATTTTGATCACTAGACAAATAATATTAAAAAAAATATGAAATTTATTTTTAAAAATTTTTAAATACTCTAGATCAAATTTAACGCAACCGATCGTCCATTCAGAAGTCCCAATATCAAAAAAAATTTGGGAGCACGGGAGCCTCTCTGTTTCTAAAAGCACGCAAGCATATATATATATATATATATATATATATATATATATATAGAGAGAGAGAGAGAGAGAGAGAGAGAGAGAGAGAGAGAGAGAGAGAGAGAGAGAGAGAGAGAGAGCTAGGCTGGAATATTATTAATAGTACCAAGTCATTGGTGCTATTAAGTTTTTAACCTTTGGATTAAAAAATGTGTGGTTGAGATGATAGTAGGTCCCTTGGGTTTAATAGGTGGTTGGAAAAATAGTAAAATCTAACGGATGAAAATGATCAAAAGGGTTGATCTAAGGGTAGAAAACTTGATAGCACCAATAACTTGGTACTATTAATAATATAGTAGCCGGACTATATATATATATATATATATATATATATATATATATATATATATATATATATATATATAGTCCGGCTACTGTGCTTGTACAAGCACCAAGTAATTGGTGCTTGTAAGTTTTCTACCGTTAGATCTAACCTTTTAATTAATTCTACCCCTTAGATCATACTATTCCATCAACCACCCACTAAACCCAAGGGGCCCACCATCATCCTAACCGCACATTCCTATATCCAAGGGTAAAAAACTCACAAACACAAATAACTTGGTACTTTTACAAGCATAGGAGCTCAATATATATATATATATATATATATATATATATATATATATATATATAGAGAGAGAGAGAGAGAGAGAGAGAGAGAGAGAGAGAGTTCGACTAGAATACTATCGATAGTACCAAGCAATTGGTGCTACCAAGTTTCTAGCCTTTGGATGAAAGGATATGCGATTGGAATTATAGTGGCCCTCTAAGATTTTTACTATTCAACCAACCACCCACTAAACCCTAAGGAACCACTATCATCCTAACTACACATCTTTTAATTTAAGGGCTAAAAAATTAATAGCACCAATGACTTGATGCTATCGATAGTATTACAACCTAATTATATATATGTGTGTGTGTGTGTGTGAGAGAGAGAGAGAGAGAGAGAGAGTTGGAATGTTATCAATAGTAAACATGCTCTATTGTTACCCATTTATTTTCGATGATGAAGTTTTCAAATCGACGATCGATACTGTTGAATATGATCTAGACTATTAGAAATATCTAAAAATCAATTATTTTCTTTGATGAAGTTTTCAAATCGACGATTGATACTGTTGAATATGATCTAGACTATTAGAAATATCTAGAAATCAAATTTCAAATATTCTCAACATTATTGACCTAATCATCAATAGGTTGTAAAATTTATAATTTTAATGATAAATATGAATCTTTTGTTATGTAAAAATATTTAATTTAATTAAATCTTATTTAGAAATTTTTCAAAATTATGGAAATGTATATATATTCTCACAAAAACTAAGATACTCGTATTGAAAACTATATTTACTTGATACGAATACAAATGTATATATGGAAATGTAATTGGGTTTGCACCCACAATTTTATATAGAAATCTATATTGAGAAAAGTTTAAAACCTTTGAATGATTAGTTAATTGTTTAAAGATATAAATATAGCCGACTTTGGTTCATTAATAAACAAAATTAATCAAACCAATCACAATTTTTAGATTTTATTGCGACGAATTCATAGTATAGGTGTCATCCCTCTTATCTCGCAAGTATTCTATCCTATCCGTTAAGTATTCGTCAAATGTTGAGTAATTAATTTTTTAATTTTCTAAAAATATGGCATGTTTCTGAAGTACATATCTGACACGTATTGAATGTACATCATACGAGTATCTATATTCAATACGTATACAATACGATAGAACGGATCGAATGTATGCCATATGTTTTATTACATTTATTTTTTAGAAATGAGCTCACAATAAATGTGAAGCAACTCATTTTCGATCTTAAAATCTTATACATCAAACAAGAAGTTTTTAGCCAACTGTGCTATAGCCAGTATCATAGGTACCAACCAAGAAGCCGTAGTAGCTAGCTAGCTACCTGGGGGAACTTGAGGAAGCCGTAGGGGTTGTCGGGGTTGTCGGGGGGTCGGGGGTCCTCCTCCTGCTTGCCGTCGGCGAAGAGGGAGGTGTACTCCATGTCGGGGTCCTCGCCATCGTCGAAGGGGTCGAGCCACGGGTTCTTCTTCTTCTTCGCGGCAGCGGCGGCGGCGAAGGTGTTAAAATGGGGCCTCGTGTGGGTGAGGAGGGAGAAGGGTTTGTGGGAGGGGGAGGAGGTGGGGAGTGGGTGGGAAAGGAGGTGGGGTGGGGAAGGAGAAAAAGCCATGGGAGTGGGGGGAGAGAGTGATGATGTTGCTTTGCATATTTGGAATAAGTAGAACGTTGGGATGTTGAATGTGTGGAGGAGGTGGGATAAGCATTTCAAGTTTCTGGTAACTTTGATGGGATCGTTAACATTAATTATTAATTTAGATTTATTGTGGACTGCAACCTCATTCAATTTATTAAACTTACTCAATTCTACTTATTAGTTTTTTAAATCTATTATTACGGAATAGAAAATTAAATATATTTTTAATCTATAAATAAATAATTAATATTTTTTAAATCAAAATAAAAATTTAAAATATAAAAATAATTTTTTTAAAAAAATATATCAAATTACGTATCAAATCGTATCAATAAGATCTCGCTAAGGCAGTCATTTAAATTAGTCGTGGTCAGCTCCGAAAGAGGCCAATCACTTTGGCATATGCCCGAATCCAAGGCTTCTTTGACCTCAAATTTTGGATAAATCAAACACCTCATGTTTATTAATTATTTTTTAATAGTTATTGTTTATTATTATTCCAGTTCTTAACACAATTTTTTTTTGGTACAAAACAAAATCAGGTACTCCGTGATCAATTTCACTTTCCTCACTTTCTTTGTTCCCATTTCGTAGACAAAGAGCGATTTTGTTGTTGAGAGATGCTAGGTGTATATCTCATTAGAAATATACATTCTACATTCCATTCTATTCTGGAATGGATATTATTTTACTCGTCACATCGAGTGACGAGTAAAATTCATTCTATTCCAGAATGAAGTGAGGTGTAAAATATAGGGTTAATTGTATACATGTCCTTACAAATATGTCGAATTACAAATATATTCCTGCAAAATTCAACTTTTCATATTTATCCCTTCAAAAATCCAAAGTTATTCAAATATGCCCCTCCGGTTAATCCCCGTTTGGAATCTGTTTATTTTTTAACAGATTCGATGTGAAATGACTTTTTTACCCCCTTATAAATATATCCCTCCAAAAGCAATACCATTATACTTGTTACAAAAATGCCCCTCTCCAAAAATCATAAAATTCTATCATCAAAATAATTCTTTTTTTTTTTTTTTTTTTGAGGTATAATATGGAAAGGGTAAATATGTAAATTCAATTTTTAATCTAACCAAGGTTAAGCATTTAATCTAGGGTTAAATCAATTTTTTTAACAGAAATGGACGGTAGGGGCATATTTGAATAACGGTGGATTTTTGAAGGGATAAATATGAAAAGTTAAATTTTGCAGGAATATATTTACAATTCGACATATTTGCAGGAACATATATACAATTAGAGGAATGCTAGATGTACACCCCCAAGGGGGTGTACATCCTACATCCCCACCCATTTAAGGGTGGGGGTGGCATTTAGGGGTCACATAAGTGACCCCTCATCACACCCCCACCCTTAGATGGGTGGGGGTGTGAGATGTACACTCCCTTGGGGGTGTACACTTATACTTTCCCATACAATTAACCCTAAAATATACACCCCTATTTATATATACCCTTGTTTTAACACAAGTCCCGGAAATTCGTGTAGCTAGAGATTGTTGATATTTGAACCACGCTATAATCTTGAATTTCTGTGGAGCTTGTACGGTCAGCTTGCCCATTTTTGTCTCACGGAACGGCGAGTTTATGTACCGCACGAATTGGCACTTCATGCTAGTTCATTATGCGTGATGTCGAATTTTGCAATTCGATTCTTTCGCAGGGTGTGTTTTTCTACACCTAAATTGCACGAAAACTTTTAGCTAGTTTTGGTGTAGTACTCAATTTTTTAAGATTGATATTTAATATTTTAAATTTTGTTAAAAAAATTTTAGAACCCACCTGTATATATTTGGTGCATCGACGATTTCACATACTATAGGTTTATTAAAATGTTTAGATATCATTTATTTTATCTTATATTTTCGTCCCTTTCTGTTTGGTAAGAAAATAAGGAGGGTATGGGTGTCAACGAGCCGAACACGAGCGAGCTAAGGTCGGCTCGTGTTTGGCTCGTTTAATAGACAAGCCGAACACGAGCTGGCTCGTTTAAATATCGAGCTGAAAAATTCGGCTCGTGTTCTGCTCGTTTATTAACGAGCCGAACACGAGCTGGCTCGCGAACAACAAGTTTGATTTTCATTTATACTTATTAGGTGTAAAGTTGAAAAAAATAAAAAAAATTAAAATTTTAATCTAATAATTAAAATTCATAAAAAATTGATAGTATAAAATCTAAACAGTAAAATATATATATATATATATATATATATATATATATATTCGAGCAGTTATCGAGCCGAACACGAGCGAGCTGACCCCAGCTCGTGTTCGGTTAGTTTATTAAATGAACTGAAAATTTTGGCTCGTGTTCGGCTCGTTTGCTAAACGAGCGATTCGATCTCGAGCTCATTTCGGGCCGAACACGAGTTGGCTCACGAACAGCGAGATGAATTGCCACCCTTATCCCTCCATATATCTTTAAACATAAATTATTGAGGGGAACAGTTGTTTCCCCCTTATCTTATCAGGAACGTTGGGTGGAAGAAGGTTGGGAATAACCTAATCATTTAAAAAAATAGTGTCAAACTTGTTTTTTATTTTTATTTTAGTTTACTACATTAATAAATATATTTATAGGGCCCCATTTGATTTAGCTGATTCAAGTTGAATCATGTGGTTTACTTTTGGATTAAATGGGCCAAGTTGAACTACATGAGTTTTAGGTTAAGCTTATTTTTTTTCTTCTTCTCTATTTCCGTATATAGTATTTTCTCTCAAGAACAAGAGAAGCGTGAAAGATGATTGCTAAGTTTGAGGTGGGTGACCTCTTATCTACATTTTTTTCTCTCTTGTAAACATTCATTATAAGGTATTTTCGGTTGAAAATTTATTTGGTATTTTTTGGTTTTCCATCGTATGGTGTTTTAAATATTCTTGGTAAAATTTATTAAATTCATATGTGGAGTTGTTTAAGATTATTATTGTAAGCTTTTTATTTCTCCATTTTTGTCTTCTACGGTGGTTGTGCGGTCTTGGGAGTATAGGAAACTCGATTTTTCAGTTTCTACACATTGGAGAAGAGGGGTGTGCTCGGATTAGAACCGTTTCTATTTTTCTCTTCATGGTATCAAAGCTACAAGGGCTATTGTAGTGAGATTGGAGATCCTACATCCTTAAGAAGCAAGAGGGAGGTATTTTGCAAGTAGTGTATACAAGGTGTTTGTTGAAATTCCTCGATGATGGATTCTATTGGAGGCTTCAATCATCTTGGGATAGAAAGACTCACAAATTCAAATTATCCAATTTGAAAGTCATGCACGGAAGCATACCTTCAAGGCCAAGAGTTATAGGACACGGTGAATGGGAATGACACCAAAATACCGGAGAAAGAACCGAAAAATGCAGAGGAAAGAAAGAAATGACTTGCTAGAAGCGGTAAGGCAATGTTTGCCTTAAAAACATCAATTCATAAGGATTTGTTTGATCATATTAGAGAGGTTAAAACACCAAAAGAAGTGTGGGATATTTTTGAGAAACTATTTACAAAAAAGAATGAGACCCGACTGTAATTTCTTGAGAACGAGTTATCAAAACTAACTCAATGGAGCATGAGCATTTCAGAGTACTTTCTAAAGGTGAAGAACGTGTGTGCCGAAATATTAAATTCGGATCCAGATGAGGTTATTAGTGAAGCAAAGTTAAAACGGTATATTATCCGGAGGCTTCGGAAAGAATATAATCCGTTTGTCTCATCTCTACAAGGTTGGGCGACACAACCTTCATTAGTGGAGTTTGAAAATTTGCTTAGTAATTAAGAGGCCTTGGCGAAGCAAATGGCAGAATATTCGATCTCTAGTAAAGATGAGGGTGGAGAAGCATTGCTTACTAAATGCAAGAAGTGGGATCCAAAGAAAGCCAAAAATTATGGAAGCACATGTGAAGGTGAAAATTCATTCAGCAAGAATGAGGCTCCAAGAAGGAAAAATGTGAAGTGCTACCGGTGTGAAAAAATGGGGCATATAAAGCGAGATTGCCGTGTCAAAATTCATGAAGGAAATGTTGGTTCTAAAGAATCGGAAAGAAATCAAGTAAAAGATTGGAGTTCATGTTTTGTTTCCGGTGACGCATTGGAAGGTGATTCTTCAAATGTTCAAGTCCTCGCAAGTATCAATTATCAAAAGGATTGAATAGTTGATTCTGGTTGCTCTCATCACTTAACCGGTGACAAGTCTAAATTTCATAAGTTTGTTCACTATGAAGGAAATGATGCTATTGTCACGGCGGACAATACGATTCATCTGGTGGTAAATGAAGGCGTTGTTAAGATGGTGGATGAGTTATCTTGAAGAGCGTCTATCATGTGCCCGGTATGACTAAAAATCTTATTGCTGTTTCTCAAATTGCGAATGTCGGTAATTATATATACTCTTTGGCCCTCATGATGTGAAGATTATGTGAAATCTTCGGAGCTTAGATGCAGATGTTGTGCATCATGGAAAGCGAGTAAAATCGCTTTATGTGCTCTCCGCCAGTGACTCATATGTGGAGAGAACTAGCAAAAATGATAATGCTAGTTTATGGCATGCACGATTGGCGCATGTGGGTCTCGATAAAATGAAGCAAATATTCTCCAATAAGCTAGTAGATGGTGTGCCTAATATTGGTGAAGTCAAAGTTGATGGTGTATGTAAAAGATGTCAACTTGGAAAATTTCACCGATTTCCATTTGAGGACTCCAAGTCGAGAAGTAAGAAACCAACTGACTCATTCACACGGATATTTTGGTATCAAATAGTGCGGCAAGTTACTTCGGATTTAGATATATGCTTCTTTTTGTGGATGACTACACAAGATTTTCGTGGGTTTATTTTCTTAAAGAGAAGTCCGATGCTTTCTCCAAATTTAAGCTTTTCAAAGCTATGATGGAGGGGGAGCATCGGAAAAGAATCAAGCGCTTGAGAAGTGATGGAGGTGGTGAATTTATATCAAGGGTGTTTCAAGAATTTTGTAGAGAGCATGGGATTCAGAGGCATTTATCTTATGCTCACACCCCACAACAAAATGGGGTGGCAGAGCGTAAGCTGCGACATCTTTCAGAAGTATGTCGATGTTGGCTCTATTCTAAAAATTTGCCTAAGGAGTTGTGGGCGGAAGCGATGGCATGTGCATGTCATGTCATCAACCGGACGCCGTTGAGCTCTTGCGGTGTAAAATCTCCATTTGAAAGATTATATAGAATGAAACCATCTATTGGCTATTTCCGTGTATTTGGTTCTATTTGTAATGTACATGTGCCGGATGCAAATCGGATCAAATTTGATGCTAAGGCGGAGAAGTGTGTTTTCATTAGTTATGACACCCAAAAGAAAGGTTGGAAATGTATGAATCCGAAAACTCACAAGTTCATCACTTCTAGAGACGTGGTGTTCGATGAAATGTCATCCTATTATGATCGGCTGGTGGTTCTACCAAATGAAGCTCCTACAAGCTCCCGTGGCGAAATAATTTTGGAGAGGCCTTCTTCTATGTTGTTGCCCTCTAATGCTCCAAATGCATCGACTTCTTCTTCGGAGAGAGAGTCAAATGAGAAGGGGAGCATGGATACTTCGGTGGAGAATTCATGTCCTAGAATTGAGGTTCAAGAACAATCGGTGAGAAGGTCTACATAAGAATGCAAAAAAAATCCACGTTATTTTGGACCGGAGTGGAATTCCAGTGCTAATTTGGTGGATATTGTTTCATGTTTCTTTGCGGGCCCTATTGATGGTGATGAGTCCTCTAGTTATGATGAAGCTAAAGGGGTTCATGAATGGGAGAAGGCAATGGAGGAGGAAATTAGTGCACTTGATAAAAATGAAACTTGGGAGTTGGTGCCTAAACCGAAGGACATAGAACCAGTTTCATGTAAGTAGGTGTACATGATTAAAAGAAAGGCCGATGGAACTATGGATAGATACAAAGCACGGTTGGTAGTTTGTGGCTTCACTCAACAATACGGGTTGGACTATGAGGAGACATTTAGTCCAGTGGCAAAAATGACATCTGTTCGGGTTCTCATTTCATTGGCGACTTCAATGGGATGGAAGATGTGGCAACTTGATGCCAAAAATGCCTTCTTGTACGGAGAGGTGGACCGGGAGATTTATATGTGCCAACCACGAGGCTTTATTTCAAGGATTTCTCCAAATCATGTATGCCGGTTGAAAAAGGCAATTTATGGGCTTAAACAAGCGCCGCGAGCCTGGTATGGTAAAATTGCTCAATACCTTATCTTTTGTGGTTTTCATGTTTCCAATTTCGATTCTAGTATGTTTGTGAAAAAGTATAATGGTATGTATGTCATTGTGTTGCTCTATGTGGATGACATGATTGTTATCGGAGACAATACCGAGAAAATTAGTAAGCTTACGGATGAGCTTGCTATTCGGTTTGAAATGAAAAATTTGGATGAGTTAAGCCACTTTCTTGGATTGGAGATTGAGAAGGGTGTTGATAGTATTTTTGTATCTCAAAAACATTATGCCTCAAAACTTGTTGAAAAGTTTGGTTTGAAGGAGAGCAAGTGGCACTCCACTTCTATGGATGCAAATATGAGGTAGTGGAAAGATGATGGTAAAGCTCTTGAGGATCCAAGGCTTTATCGGACACTTATTGGTAGCTTATTATATCTTACTATTACTAGACTCAATATTGCATATTCGGTAGGGGTAGTTAGCTGGTTTATGCAAGCACCAAGAAAGCCTCATTTGGATACCACTAAAAGAAACCTCAAGTTCGTTAATTTCTCTCTTGATCTTGGCCTTCTTTATAAGAAGGATGTAAGATGTGAACTTATCGATTTTACCGATGCTGATTGGGCGGGTGATCTTGATGAGAGAAAATCTACGTCGGGCTATGTGTTTGGATTGGGTTCCGGTTGTGTATCATGGTGTAGTAAGAAGCAAGACACCGTGGCACTCTCTATTACGGAGGCAGAGTATAAAGCGGCAACCCTTGCGGCACAAGAATGCGTATAGTTGCAGACTTTGGTTGGTGATGTGACAAAGAAAGTCGACTATCCCTTGAAGGTTCATTGTGACAACAAAAGTGTAATTAAGTTGGCGGCGAATCCGGTGTTTCATGTTAAAACCAAACATATTGAAGTGGAGCCTCACTTCATTCGAGAGAAAGTGCTCCATGAAGAAATTGAGTTAATGGAAGTTCGGTCTCAAGATAACTTGGCAGATATCTTCACCAAAGCTCTTCGAAGGCGAAGTTTGTAGAACTTCAACAAAAGCTCGGTTTGGTTTCTCACAAGTTTGCACTAAGGGGGAAGTGTTAAAAAAATAGTGTCAACCTTGTTTTTTATTTTTATTTTAGTTTACTGCATTAATAAATGTATTTGTAGGGTCTCATTTGATTTAGTTGATTCAAGTTGAATCATGTGGTTACTTATGGATTAAGTGGGCCAAGTTGAACCACATGAGTTTTAGGTTAAAGTTATTTTTTTTCTTTTCCTCTATTCCCGTATATGGTGTTTTCTCTCAAGAACAAGAGAAGCGTGAAAGAGGGTTGCTAGGTTTGAGGTGGGTGACCTCTTATTTACTTTTTCTCTTTCTTGTGAACATTCATTGTAACGTATTTTCGGTTGAAAAATTATTTAGTATTTTTTGATTTTCCATCGTATTGTGTTTTAAATATTCTTGGTGAAGTTTATTAGATTCATATGTGGAGTTGTTTAAGATTATTATTGTGAGCCTTTTATTTCTTCGTTCTTTTTTTCTACGGTGGTTGTGCGATCTTGGGCGTGTAGGAAACTCGATTTTTCGGTTTCTACACATCGGAGAAAATGGGTGTGCTCGGGTTGGAGCCGTTTCTAATTTTCTTTTCAATTCCCACCCTTTTTTAAAAAAATTAAAAAAATTTAAATTTTAAGATATTTAAATTTATAAAATTTAAATTTAATTTTTTTTTATTTTATAAATTTTAAAATTTTTAACTTTATTTTTTAATATATCTAAAAATTTATTTTTTAATTTTTTTTAAAAAATTATTAATTTTAAAATTTTAAAATTTATACAAATTTTTTATATATTTTTAAGAAATTATACAAATTTAAAAATTAAAATTTTTGCTTCCATTTTTGTAATTTTTTGAGACAATTAAAATTAAAATTTTTAACATTTATAAATTTTTAACTTTAGAAAATTTTAAAATTTTATAGTTTTTGAAGTTTTTAACTTTAATTTTTAATAAATTTAAAATTTTAAAATTTTATTAATTTAAAAATTTATTAATTTTAAAATTTTAAAATTTTAAAATTTTTAATAAATTTAAAATTTTAAAATTTTTTAAAATTTTAAAATTTATACTAATTTTTATATACAAAATTTTGAATTTTTAAAAATTTATAAAGTTTCAAAATTTTAAAATTTTTTAATAATTTGTTTTATATACAAATAAAATATAAATTTTAATAAATTTTTTTAATAAATATCTTAAATTAAATATTTAAAATTATACAAATAAAATTTTTATTTATTTTAAAAAATGATTATGATTGTGAGCAATTTCATTATTTCATACAACTATAACTATCTATTTTTCTCATTTTATATTATCACATCAAATATAAATTTTTTATATTTGATATGAATCTAATACCAATAAACATATTTATATAATAGTTAATTAATTTTTTCTTATTTTTCAACGCACTTATGATTGAAAGTTTGAGATTGATTGAGAGTTTGATAATGGTCTCAAACGGTGCCGCAAACGCACGAATAAACCTGGAGCAAGTAAAAAAAAAAAAAATTTGAAAAAAGAAATTAAGTAAAGAGCAGGCTAAAATACTTGTGAAAATAAATAATACTGTTTATTTTCACATCATTTCTACTAAATTTACAATATGCATTGTTAAACTTGATCCACATCATTTAAATTTTTTTTTTTTTTTTTGAGAGAAAGGCAGCATGCTGCCGCTTCATTCAATGCAGGGAGTGAATTTAGCATAGGGGCGACGGCCTCCAGGGCCTTGCCGAAAAAAAAAAAAAAAAAAAAAAAAAAAAAAGGATCAACCGCAGAATCTGGACCAATAGGAGCGGTAGAGCCTAATGTCGGTAAGGACCTCTCCGAGGGGGCGCCGCTTGCTGTCGAAGATTCTTCTGTTCCTTTCTAACCAGATGAACCACCACGTGGCAGCGATCGATGCCAGCGCTCTCTTCCCCTTAGCTCCCCTGGTCGGCGCGTTTGCTTCCCACAGTCCTACGACAGATGGGCTGTTGCAGATTCCGAGACTGCGGGGTAGCAAGGTCTCCAGTAGAGCTCTGGCTGCGGTACAAGAGACAAACAAGTGATCCGCTGATTCATTATTCCCGAGGCAGAACTCACAGGAGCTGGGCCCAGTCCAATTCCTTTTAATGAGGATGTCTCTTGTCAGCACCCGCCTCCTTAGCACGAGCCATACGAAGATTTTCACTTTTAACGGCGCCTTGATCCCCCAAAGTGCCGCGAAGCGTTTGTCGACTTCCCCACTGTCTTGGAGGAAGCGGTACAAGGACCTGACAGAAAAGAGGCCAGAAGCTGTCCACCGCCAGTGGAAGGTATCTCTGCTGCTTGTGAGGTGGTAGGGAGCCAGTGCCAGCATCAGCTCTCGAATCGATCCTTCAATCGCTGGACTGCCACGGGCTTGGCCCTCCAAAATCGTGTCCCAGTTCCAGCCTTCGGGGGCGTAGCAGTCTGTAACCCGCAGTTGCTTGTTGATTGCCAACTGGTACAGATTAGGGAAAGCGGTCGAGAGACTCGAGTTACCTGTCCAGATGTCGGACCAGAAGCCTGTCAGTTCCCCGTTTCCTACCGTGCGGGACGACCCGCATTTAAAAGGCGCCCTCGTGCTGAGCACACTTTTCCACCAGTGCGAGTAGGGTTTGAAGGCGGGTCCTTCGTTGAGGGGCGTTCTTCGACGGTAGTAGAGGCTGTTGACAAGGGGTCCCCAGGGGATACCTACCGCGGTAAAATATCTCCACCACCACTTCGCTAGTAGTGCTGTGTTCAAGTTTTCCAGGTTTAGGACGCCCAGTCCCCCGTCCCTTTTGCTTCTGCAGACGGTTCTCCAGTCCACCAGGCAGTTGCCCCCCGATATAGCGCTCCGACCCTTCCAGAAGAAGGCTCTGCGTAGCGAGTCGATTCTTTTGATCGCCCAGGCTGGAGCTCTGAAAACCGAGAAGTAGTACAGAGGGAGGTTCGATAACACAGAGTTCACCAGGATGAGTCTCCCTCCTTGCGATAGGAGTTTGGCCTGCCACCCGGCGATTCTGCTGTCGATTCTGTTGATGATGTGATGCCAATCGTTCTTTGGTATGGCCCCCTGTTTCAGGGGAAGGCCGAGATATTTGATAGGGAGTGATCCCAGCTTGCAGTCCAGTGTTGCCGCCAGTCTTTCCCCTTTGCTGATATCGCTGCCCAGAAAGAACAGTTCTGACTTTGCCCTGTTGATTTTGAGTCCAGAGGCCCACTCAAAGGTCTGCCACAGGAGGCGTAAGTTGCGAATTTGCTTGTCCTTCGCTTCGCAGAAGAAAATCGTGTCGTCTGCGTACTGGATAAGGGAGGTTTTCGCATCCGTCGCTGGTCCTACGCCTTGCAGGAGTCCGTTCGTGACGGCGCGAGCGGTCATTCGCGCTAGGCCCTCCGCCACCAGCAAATAGAGGAAAGGCGAAAGCGGATCCCCCTGTCGGAGACCTCTCTTCATTCTAAACCACTTGGTGGGATTGCCGTTGACAAGGACGGCGATCTTTCCATTCGCGATGCATTGGTGGATCCAGCCGCACCAAGTTTGGTTGGCGCCGAGGCATCGGAGTACATGGTGGAGGAAGTCCCAATTCACGTGGTCGAATGCTTTTTCGAAGTCTGTTTTTATTCCGACGCAGTCGCGCTTTTTGCTAATGCCCCAACTAACCAGTTCACTAGCCGTAACAAAGGAGTCCAGGATAACCCTCCCTTTGATGAAGGCCGACTGCGATGAGGAAACAATTCTGCCGATTACTTTCACAAGTCTGTTCGTTAGCACCTTAGAGATGATTTTCTGGATGCAGTTGATGAGGCTGATTGGGCGGAAGTCGTTGGCAGTTTTGGCTCCTTCCACTTTGGGGATGAGGCAGATGTGCGAGTAGTCAATTGGCCCTGTGTTCAGGGTGCCGTTGTACAGGTCCCCGAAGATTTTGACAAGGTCGTCTTTGATCACATCCCAGAAGCGCTGGTAGAAGACCATACTGAAGCCGTCCGGTCCAGGCGCTTTGTCCCCGCTCAACTGGAAGGTAGCGATCTTGATTTCCTGTACGGAGAAGGGGGAGGTGAGATGAGCCTCACTCAGCTCCTTGTTGTCGCGGAAGAGGTCGCTCCAGTCGCCGATCGGAGAGGCGGACAGGTTTGGTGGTGCAAAGCGGTCCTTGAACATGCGAAGGAAGTAGTCGTTCTTGTCCTTTTCCCTTTCAAGGAGGACTCCTTCGTCGGAAATGCTCCCAATCCGGTTGGCTCTGCGTCTTCCGTTTGCCATGGCATGGAAGAATTTAGTGTTGCCGTCCCCCTCCTTGAGCCAGTGCTGCTTGGCTCTGGTCTTCCAGAGAATTTCTTCTTCGGTGACGGATTCTTTCAGCTGTTCCTTGAGGAGCTTTCGCGCTTGCTGTTCGGCTAAGGTCAGTCCCCGGTCTTCCTCCAGAGAGTCCAATTTTTGAATCTCCTCCGCCGTGACCCGCTTAGCGTTGGAGATGCTGTGGAAACTTGTGGAGCACCATTCTTTGATCCGTTTGCGGCAGTGCCGGAGCTTTGCGTTGAAAGTAAGGATGCTCGCTTGTGGCCCGGGTCTGCTGTTGATTTCGTTCCACCAGGTCGGCACTAGCGAGACAAAATCAGTGCGGGTGAGCCAAACTTTTTCAAACTTGAAGAGGTTCGGCCCGGGTCTCTGCTGCGTCCTGAGGAGAAGAGGAGAGTGGTCAGAGGTGATCCGCGGGAGCGCCGAGACCGAGGTGAAGGGGAAGGCGAGGTCCCATTCAGTTGAGATCAGAAAGCGGTCAAGCTTTGCAAGAGTGGGGGAGCTCTGCATGTTGGACCAAGTAAAGCTTTGGTTGAGCAGGGGTAGGTCCATCAGGTCAAGGTCGTTGATCATCGTGGAGAACATGGAGGAGATGCGGTTGCACCAGATACTCCCTCTTCGTTCGGAGGGGGACCGGGTTAGGTTGAAGTCCCCGCACAGGGCCCAAGGCCCTAAGCAGGATGGTTTGAGCGCCGTTAGTTCTTCGCAGAAGGCTTGCTTTCCCGCCCAGGTTGGTGGCCCGTAGACATTGGTCAGGTAGAAGACAGTGCCGCTGCGGAGACATTTCAGTCGTAAGGTGAGGGAGTGATCTCTCACAAGGGCCTCAGAGCAGGCGAAAAATTTGGAGTTCCAGCAGGTAGCAACCCCTCCGGAAGCACCGGAAGAAGGAATGTATTGACAGCAATCGAAACCAGGTCCCGTGAAAGAAGTCAGAAAGGAGCGCGAAATCGAAGTCAACTTGGTTTCTTGAAAGCAAAGTACAGACGCTTTAAGATTCCTAACAACCGATTTTACCAGTCCACGCTTGGTAAGATCGTTAAGACCCCTAACATTCCAGGAACAGAGCTGTAACATAGCAAGGTAGGTGCACCAGTAAATAGCCAAAGCCAGGACCAGTAGCGATGCGGCTAGATCCCAGGGCCCGTCAGGGCCAGAAGCGAGGCAGCGTCGTCGTCGCTTAGGGTGACGCCCAGCTTGGCGCACCTGCGCTTGATCCTCGAGAGAGTCGCGCGCCGTCCATCGTCGTTGGCTTCGCCGCCACCTGCAGTGAGCGAGTCCAGGAGAGTCGATTTTCGGGCCATCGCGGTGGACAGGGCGTGCACTCCCCTTTTCGAAGCGAGCCTTGGGCTACGTCTCGGGGGGGTCCGGTTGGCGGTATCCGACGCGCAAGGTGGCAGCGGATGATGCGGGGGGCAAGGCTGCAGTGGGGGAGGGGAGGCGACGATCCCGGCCAAGGCAAGGCTCCCCCCCGTAGAATCGGCGGGGCACCTGCGGGGCACAGTCGCCCCTACGAGGCACAGGAGGTTTCCTGGGGTCAGGGCACACACCCCAGTTGCCGTCCCGGTGGCGGCCAGGACAGGTGGAGCTACGTCCTGGTCGTCGAGCGTGGGGGCCCCGCAATGTCCACGGCTGCCTCCACATCATTTAAATTTTTAATAATTAAAATTTATATTTATTTTGACATCATTTTCCTTCGCATTCAAATGTCTCACATGTGAGAGTGCGTAATTTCTAACTAAATAATATCGCAAAAGCTCAAAAATTATAAAAACTTAAATAATTTCGATCATATTTTTTAGTAATATTTAATATTAATTCTGTAGTTAGAATAAAATAGAATTATTATAAAATAAAAAAATATATATGGCACAGTTTTATCATCGCATCTTTCGTAGCACGTTGTAGCATATTCTCACACCCCCACAGGACTAAATTTTACTCTTTTTTTTTATTTTTTTTTTATTTTTTTCCGAGTCCCCTATATAAATACCATTTCAACCCCCTCTCGATTCCCTCCCGAATCCATTCCAGAGAGAGAGAGAGAGAGAGAGAGGGAGAGGGAGAGGGAGCTCTCTCCATGGCTTCGTCCCTCTTCGTCGTCCTCCTCCTCCTCGTCTTCGCGGTGTGGTCGCAGCACACCGCCTCCGCCGCCGAAGCCTCCGATCCACCGCCGAAGTGCAGGGCGTGGCTCGTCCAATCCATCCCCACCGACATGCCGGAGCTCCCCCGCGTCCCCGGCGTCCTCTCCTCCGGTAACGACTCCGCCCTCTTCCCCCCAACCCTAATTTCGCCCAAAACGGCGAAAAGGCGGCGTTTTTTGATCTAGGGTTTTGAGCGTGCCTTGCTGTGGATCGGGAGCAGGGGATGTGTTGAGGTGGCTCGCGGGGAATGCAACGAAGAATTTGGATATCCTAGCTCAGTATTGGCAATTGGTGGCTGCGCCGAAGAATCCCCAGTCGGGGGATTACGGGTACTCTGATGCCGATATGGCGAGGTTCGGAGCTGATGTAGGGTTGCAGGTTTATAAGGAATTGGAGGCGGCAGTGGATCGGAAGGTCAATATCAGGCGAGTAATTTGGTTCTACTGATTGATTTATTTTGATCTTTGCTAGATAACTTTTAAGCTCGCAAATGTGTTCTAGTTCGTGTACTTTGAAATTGGTTAGCAGTAGTATTCGCAGAACAAGTTAAAAACAATGTTGGTTCTGAGAAACTAGTAGAAGCTGATCCATTTTCTACTAGGGTTTTTCGCATACATGTAACCTCCTCAACAATGAATGATATTGCACAATCATCTCTACTGAGTTGGTATTTGCGTGCATATCCTCGAAAACCTTTCTTCGCGCACACGTACTATCAGGGTCGTACATGCGCAAACTCTTTTTAGCATGGCCATTGCAAGGCTTTCAAGGGGCACATGTGATTTGTGTTATTTTGCATATTTGTTGGGTGATATGCACAAAAATGCTTACAAATTTTGTTTCAGAAGAAGATGAGTATACTACTAGAAAAAATCTTTCGTTTTTATCCAATTTAAGAAAAGATAGTTAGAAAACCAACTTTGGAACCGTTAATCATGAGAATTGCCCGATTAGCTTGGTAACTGTCATTTCATCATTTCAGGATTGTGCAGCACTCTGGAGTGTATCCTGATTATGTGCAAGAGCCATCTGATCTTGCTGCAGGAAGATCAAATGTGCAGAACGTGACGTTACTACTCAGCAATTGGTGGGGATCAGGCATTGTTCATGCAAAAGTTTGGATATCTGATCGCGACTCTCTCTATATCGGATCGGCAAATAATGACTGGAAATCGCTCACCCAGGTATACGACTATTCATGCGCATCACCAATCTGATCATGTATAGTAGCTTCAAGATGTCTGAACTATTACATCAGTTTCTACGCGACTGTTCATTCGGATCTACTAGGTAGTATCTCTAGTTTGTTATACTGGAAGCTCATTGCAAGACAGCTGTTGAGACAAGTAATTTAAAACACAATTTACTAATTACTGATTTGAATTGCATTGTCCGACAAGCATGCTTGTCGTATAGCATACCAATGTTATTTTCTGAAAATGTAAAATGAAGTTTCTTTCGTAGGTGAAAGAGCTTGGGATCTATCTTGTTGGTTGTCCTAGAATAGCCAAATGGGTGGAAACATATTTCGACAATTTGATGAAACTTTCAAAGCTTAATTCAACGGAGTACACAAAAACAGTTTGGGATGACCAGTGGCAAGTTTATAGAAAAGTTCCATGCTGGTCACATTTCATCCATGAGAAAGAAAGATGCAGGTATTATTCCATTAGCTTTTCATATACTTTATTAGTCCTCTCAATACTCTAATTCAATGTCTTATTATATGTTGCAAAGTGACATGTACAGTATACTCAACTTGTACTAGGTGATTTGGTGTTGTATATTTTTGGTAGATCAAATAGTTTCAACTGGCGACTTTTTAATTTATTTTTCACCATGAAGGTTAATTCAATTATCTGAATTCTGCACATTCTATATAATTGTTAGATGCAGTATAAACTGTTGCAGCATTTCATTTTTCATATGGCAATAAGCTCATGAAAGTAGAAGAATTTTCTTGTGGATTTATCTGTCACCCATTGCTGGTCACATCACCCTTCCTGATTAGATACAAACACCAAATAAAATCAGTGTGAATTTTCTATTTTTCCTATTTAATTGTTGTATTCCATCTCCGAGCAGATCGCCTCTGCCACCTTCTATTGAGGTCCCACAAGTTAATGGCTACCCAGCTCTATTAGACCCTTCTATGTTTCAAATTCCATTTGAGACTCCCGGACATAATATATCTGCTCCAGCGAACTACTCCAGCTACCTTTCATTTGCTCCACCGGAGGTAGAGATCACATTTCCTTTTTTTCATTCTGAACTTACGTATACGAGCTATCAGGTAATTACATATTAGAAGCGCCATGTAGATCTCCATCTATGGTTCCTATATATTGTTACCGATCAAGGCTCAACATTTCAGCCTTGGTTTCTGTTTTTTTCCACAACTCTTATTCTTGTTTTGTGTCTCAAATAGAAATGTTTTCTTTTTCATTTGCACATTGAGAAATGATTTTGATTAGACTCCACACCTTTCCTTTTATTAATTGAGTGTGTTTCTAATTAGGAGAGTAAATTTTCTCATGAATTCTATTATCCAGTCAAATTTTTATATGTAATTACTATATAATAATAAAAACTCATCACAAAATTTAAAAAATTAAAGCCTATAAATTTTTTAAATAGATAATCATGATGTAATCATCTCGAATCTTGCAAAAAATGCTATTCCGTGACAACATTATACAGCATGAACTTATAAAACTGATACAGTGGTTTTCTTACCATAACTGATTGTATCTTCCTTGATACGAGTAGTATGCCAATAGCAGAGATACAAGAAGTTGTTGTCAAAAATTTGCCCGTCTATTTTGTGCAGCTGTTATTTGGTAAGTTCCAGGCAGATGAACAGGGATGGGTTGAGGCAATCAAATCCGTGAAGACCGGAGGAACTGTCCGGATTAGTACCATGGATTGGCTTGGACAATCTCAGTTTACGCAGCAAACAATTTACTGGCCATCTCTGTCATCTGCAATATCAGAGGTACTCTATTATTGTTTTTATATGCCATATTATTCTTTAAGAATAATATGATCTGTTTTTCTCAGTCATGATCTTTTCTTTGTAGACCAAGTTTGAATTTTTGATATGATGCATTTTGAATTTTGAATTATGATCTGTTCGACGCCTTTGAATTGGACCTCTCTTTCAGAATGGTTTGAACAATTTCCACTCTAACCCTCCTGTGAACCGTCTCAAACAGAATGTCTTTTATGTGCGTCTTTCGGACTTGTTTGGTGTTTGGGATATCAACTCTGAAGTGAGAATTTTAAATTTGTAAATCCAATTTGTACTTCAAATTTCTGGACAGACAACTATAGTACTATCCCCATGACACTTCCAATTATTATGACATCGATGTTAACAATTCATACCTAAATCCTTCTATTTATTGTTTCATTTGGAATTTACTGATTCAAGTTAGTAACGTAAATATCCATTAACAGGTTGCATTCTCTAAAAATGCGACAGTCCACCTCCTTGTCGCTTACTGGGCACACTCTCTCGACGGTGCTGACCAGTATCTCAAGAACCTTCTTTACTCAAATATCCTTTGTACATCATCCGAGTACAACAACTGCGGCGGTAAAGTTGAGATCAAGTACTACATGATACCTGGGTATAACAAAACCGGACCCGCCATTTTGAATGGAAATGCTACTGGGAATCTATACCCAGCTTATTCTAGGGTTAATCACGGGAAATATGCAGTTAGTGATGTTAGGGCACATATAGGAACCAGCAATCTTGTATGGGATTACTTCTATTCTACTGCTGGTGTGAGCTTTGGGACATACCATCCTGCTATTGTGGCTCAGTTGCAGGAGATTTTCGATGCAGATTGGAATTCACCGTATGCTGTTCCAGTTAAGCCATTGCAGTCGTCGGCATAAATGAAAAGCAAAACAAGAATATCAGAAAAAATTGGTGGGTAAGCTATGTTGGATTCAGATCATAAACTCTATGGGAAAGGTTTCTAATTTGCTTTGTGGCAGTGTTTCCCAGGGGAATTTGAAGCTTGCTGCGCTGGACCGAATTTATGAAAGTTACAGTGATCAAATGTTCTGCTATGGAAATAATTGCACTTGTAAGTTCAGGAAGTTCAATTCTTCGTTCATTTCCTGATTGGTGCCTTGTATATCTTTGATTCAAATAAATTAAAAACATTGCTATACTTGCATGTGCTGTATCATTTAATTCATGTTACTGAAGAAATATTGAAACAAATAAATTGAAAACATTGTTCTAGTTGTATGTGTGCATAATTTTGTTTACATTACTTAAGAAATATTGACAAACTGTATTGCTAATTGGGATACTCTTTTGAGTTCTTTTCTTTTTTCATCTTGGGTCTCCAAATTTCCTTTGGAAAACAAGAAAACCATAAAACAGAGAACCAAAACAATAAACAAACAAGAAGGCTTAAATTCCAGAATATCAGTGCATAAACTTCTTTTACAATGTTGTATATTATAAAAGAAGATAATAGAAACTTGTAATGTGAAAGAGACAGCCAGCATAGAATCAAAACCATAGATCACCAAGTATTCTTTCAGCTGAAGAATGAACATTTCACACTCGGAAAGAAGTCTTAAAGGATGAATTCAGTTGCTTACATAATCACATATAGATTGCTATTTCATTATATGTCCAGAGCATTGATCCATGGAGAACAAAATTTGGATCATCTTCAGAAGCCGAAAATGCTGGTCGAAATGGAACCACCGTGGCGAACCGCAGCAAGCCCGTTTTGTAAGATTGAGATCTCAAAAACCTATTGAATGTTCTTCATGACTGCAGAGGAAACACCGAAGTCGAACAGAACCCTCAAAATTTATCTTCAAGATATAGTTCAAAAATCACATATTTACATATATTCCCTTGTTAACATCTGAAATTGCATATATAATCATGCTATATGCGGATTCTTTAAAAAAAAAACCATTAGGTTGGGAGCCATCGATTCATGAGGGGGGGGGATTAGGGAAGTTTTTTGACATATGAGAGTTCTCATTTTGCGGGGATAATATGTAAATAAATAACTTTGCAGGGGTACACATCTAAATAACTCAAAATGAAACAAGGAATAATGTAAATTTAGAAAGGAGTGATAAACCTTCATTTACTTAAGCAGTTGATTCGAGAGGCCGTACAGAGCGAGGAAGCAGAAACTCAGCAAAGATAGGATAATGAGAGGATGGGTAGAGACCATGGACATTGTCATTTATGACTTCACAAAGAACTGGAACCAATGAGCGGCCTCTGAAGAGGACCCAATCAATATGCAAATCCTGAGTTTGTCGATCCCAGCAGAGGCAAAGAGCTCTAAAAATTAGCTTCAGGAACTCCACAGCACCTTGCTTATCACCTGCAATGCCAATATATAATTTGTAGGCACTAGAACTGTTAAATAAAGAGGATTTCAAGGCAATAGATGAAGGCTTTTCCTGATCTTATCACTAAGAAACAAGCTCTCCATGTGAAAATAACCGATAAAACGACAACTCCACCCATGATTTACTGGGTAATATGCACAACCCCATAGACATTACTGATTTCAGAAGGAAAACGCATGAAATCGTGCAAATTATGTAAGATTACAGAAAACCATTCAATCCCCTTTTAACCACTACTTTTTCACTTACGGAAACAGATAAGCAATTACAGAGCTTGCTTCTTTATAACTTAGCTTAACAAAATGGAGTTACCTTTGAACCCATGATATGTGCGTATCAGTGAGACATTTTTCCGCACCCGGGCATTTGGCCATGCATCTCTCATGTCACCGACAACTCCATGTTCTCTGAAATTAGATCAGCGAGAACCACCAACAGGTAAACACTCAAGCGAGAGTGCATTCAACTTTAGAATGAAGAGATTATTGTATGCACGGTAGCCAAGAGCAGTAACGAAGGGTCAAACTACAAAAGCTAATGTATCATTCATCATTATGAAACAGGACAACAAGATACTGTGATGGTATACATGAAATCAGTAATAAACCAAGAAAAATAAACTCAACCAGAAGGTGACGCAAATCTCTCTCTGGCTACTACGTACTACAACTTTGGTTGCCATTAGACCAAACACAAGCAAAATTTCACGAAATCATTTTCAACATCTAATTTGAGAATCTTACAAGATGTGAAATTTATAAATCAGAATAACTCCTATAATATACTACGCTTGTTGAAAGAACAATCAAGCTCTCAACAGATGGAAGTTGAATATCTAAACTTTGACTATTTCAAGTCATCGTGAAGAAGCACTATACTTAAGACTCATAAATGCAAAGGGCAAAGAGAAATTCTGCTCGAAATTATCACCTTAAAAATCAGTCCGAGAAGTTATTAAATCTTCTTTAGAATATGCAAATATCACCATTAACAAGGCAGGTTATACCTGGATCGACCAAGTAGAAAACGTCCAGTCATAGACTCCTTTTGTGTGTTGAATCCTCCACAATAGACAACAGGCAAGTTAGGTGGCAAAGAGGCTATATGTTGCCACGTTAGCAAAGCACTTCGTCTCCGCGCACGAGGGCTAAATTCATCGAGATTTGTGTTCACAATCTGGAAGCTAAACCCGGGTGGTTCGACCCTCTTGAGTTGAAATGTGTATAGATCACGTCAAAGAAGCAAAATAGCAACTCAAATACCATATTCCGAACAAGCAGCAATTAGCGACCATTTGTTACATTCACACAAAGATTTTAAAGGATATAGCCCACGTAGCAATGCACGGCACTTGCGATCCCCACGACATGCTCCCTGGAATGGAAGGAGATTCCGATAACCAGAATGTTCCTCCTTCAAGTAGCTCAACCTTCATAAAACCAACGAATGATTCAATTCATTCAGGAACGAATTCTGTTTCCAAAGCCTACATAAAAGAAGAACAAAAAACAAAGTTCTTTTGAAGAATTTAACACCGCGATGCTACGGACTCTTACCTTGTCCTTCTCATAGAAGATAGTACAATGTTCATCGGTGGTGTCTTGCGATCCTTTCCTCGAGATCCCAAATTGGCCGTACCCTGGAAAATTAAATAAAAATGGTTGATAGCAAGGAACAAACTTCTCATAATAAAGGCATAGCCTCTCTACTCTGGAATGCAGAAGCTTTTAAAAACCAATCATTTGGCCAATGGACAGTGTGGAGCTGTTGCTATCGCAATTCTTACAACTGTGATACTGAATTGGCCAAATTGAGAATTTCAGGCCTAAAAGCAGAAACTCTAATTCTAATTCGACGAAACTTTTGCTTAAAAATTTTTAACGAAAATAGTATTAGTGCTTCTTCGAAAAGCTCTAGACAGTGCTTCTGCAGAAGGGCCGGCAGAAATGGATGCTTTCGACAGATCAACATTGTCCTGGGAAGCAGATTCTCCACTTGATAACTACTACTTTTTTCTATCAATTACTCAAAGCAGCTACTTTTACCAATGATTTGTATTAATCTCCAACAAAAAACAAAATGGGTTCCTCTAAATTCACAAACTTTACCTGGCAAACACTGCTGAAGATACTCCAACTGCCATTTCAACCCTACATAAAACAGGGATGGAAAAAACCCATCAAGCAAAAACTCTCCTTGCGAATCAAAACCCCCAAAACTAGCAGTAGTAATCTCAACTAAAGGGGAAAAACCGATTTAAAAAGAAAAGAAAAAAACCCTTTTTTAAAAATCCAAAACCCCGAAACTAGTGGGGACCTTGTTGGGTACATAGTATGGTTGGGGAATAGCTCGTGATGACGCTGATGCAGAGATCTCGACGCTTCTCCCACGAATTAGGGCTCTCCATGGGCTGATCCCCTTCATGGAGGTTGAGGCTCATCACCGTAACCGACACGCTCATCTCCCTCTCCCTCTACTCTCTACTCTCTCTCTCCAGGATCGAATCGAAGGGGTAAAGGAGACGATGATGAGAGAGAAGAAGAGGAGAACGAAGAAGAAGAAGAAGAAGAAGAGGAAGAAGATGGAATCTTCACGATCTACATGAGCTCCGAAGCAAAGAATCGCACCCAAAAACGAAAGGAAAAAAAGGAAAAAAAAAAAAAAAAAAAAAAAAAAACAGGTGCCTTTTTTTAGAGAGAGAGAGAGAGAGAGGTTTCTACGGCGTATACGACAGGGGAGAGAGATTTGGGGGACTGGGATCGTGGTCGTTCTTTTATTAGATCTCTCCTGGATGAACGGACATGATGGGGTACTTCGTAGACTCTTTTTTTTTTTTTTTTTTTTTTTTTCCCTTTCTTTAGAATTTATTATTTGGTTCAACCTAAAATTATAAAAAATGATTTTATTATTTTTGGTGTTTGGTACGTCCCAAAAAAAAAATTAAAATTTTCGTGGTCCTTATATCGATAATAGAAAATAGAGGTAAAATTATATAATTTATTTTATTTTTCTATATATATATAGAGAGAGAGAGAGAGAGATAGTCTTGAATAGTACAAGTTATTGGTGCTATTAAGTTTTTAATCGTTGAATTAAAAGATTTGTGGTTGAGACAATAGTGGGCCCCGTGGGTTTAATAGGTGGTTGGAAAAATAGTAAAATCTAATAGGTAAAAATAATTAAAGAAACTGATCTAAGGATAAAAAACTTTATAGTACCAAATGCTTAGCACTATCGATAGTATAGTAGCCGGACTATATATATATATATATATATATATATGGTCCGGCTACTATACTCTTATGAGTAAAATTTTTTTGTACTAATAAGTTTTCATCCTTTAGATGAAGGAATGTGCGGTTAAGATTATAGTAGTTTCTAAAATTTTTACTATTTTTCCAAAAACCTAGTAAACCCTAGGGGACCACTATCATCCTGACCGCACATTCCTTCATCTAAGTGTGAAAAAGTTATAAGTACAAAGAAGTTTATACTCATAAGAATATAGTAGCCCTACGCTATATAGGGTCCGGCTACTATACTCTTATAAGTAAAAAATTTTTGTACTCATAAGTTTTCATCCTTTGGATGAAGGAATGTGCGGTTAGGATTATAGTAGTTCCTAAGATTTTTACTATTTCCCCAACAACCTAGTAAACCCTAGAGGGACCACTATCATCCTAACCTCACATTCCTTCATCAAAGGGTGAAAAAGTTATTAGTACAAAGGGGTTTATACTCATAAGAGTATAGTAGCCCTACGCTATATATATATATATATATATATATATATATATATATATATATATATATATATATATATATATATATATATATGGCTAAATTACAAAAAACCCCTCATAATATACAGTTTTTTCACTTTGTCCCCCCATCTTTCAAAAGCCTACATTTTGCCCCCTCATAATTATGAAAATAGAATTGTGCATTTACACCCCCGCCGTCAGCATTCTGTTAGTGAGCCGTCAATTTCTTAGGTAATATACTTAAAATACCCTTCAACCTTATCTTCTCCCGATCGCTCCGAGGCCGAGCGCTACCTCCGTGCCGTCGACGAGCTCCGTCGCTCCGTGAGGGATCCCGCCACCGCCGTCGCTCCGTGAGATACGCCGCGCGGCCCGAGGCTGGTGGGGCGCCACGTGGCGGCGCCCCACTCGCCGCACCACTGCGCGCAGCACGCGTGCTAGGGGAAGCGCGCGTGCTGGCGCAGGTCAGCGCGCGGGGACCCGCGCCTCCTCTGGCGCGGGTCAGCGCGGGGTGAGGGGGGGCCGCCATGTGGCGGGCCCCCATAGGCCGTCGCGCGGACGCTTCACTCGTCCGCGCGGGACGCGCTCCCTCTCCATGTCCAGCTCCTTGGGCACCCCGACCTCTCCGACGGCGGCGGAGACGACGACAACGACGACGACAGGGGGAGGAGGAGGATGAGAGCTTCTCGGTGGGGACGGCGGTGGACTCGGAGGGGAGTAGCGCGAGGGCTCGGCGGCACTGCGGATTCGGCGGAGCAGCTGCCGGTCGATGCGGAGCATCCGCGAGAGCTTCTCTGCCGTTATTGTAAAGCACAGGAATAGGAAGGGCATTATCGTTATTTCGCATGTTCTGTTAACCCCGTTACCCCCTAAAAATAATTCCGTAATTACGAAGGGGCAAAATATAGACTTTTGAAAAACAGAGGGGCAAAGTGAAAATGCGGTATATTATAGGGGGATTTTCTATAATTTAGCATATATATATATATGGGATAAGGAGTAATCCCCCCAGTTATACCCAAATAAGAAAAGCTGGGGTGGGAACAGCTTGTTCCCACCCCTAGCGGGTTATCCTAGAGCTGGCCCCTACCCCACACGATTTCCGAGGCTCATCTCTTTCTCCTCTTCCCCGATCGCACCGAGCTCCTATTAATCTCTCTTCCTCCTCGCATCGAGCTCATCTGCCTCCATCGCACCGAGATCCTCTTCCACCCTCTTCCTCCCAAGCCTTCGAGCAAGCCTCTACTAGCCCCTCTTCGAGCTTCGCCGGATCCCTCTTCCGTCGGTGGGATCGAGCTCCACGCTTTCTCAGACGAACCATCTTTCTTCTCTTCCTCGATCGGAGCTAAAAAAGGTTCGCCGGAACTCTCCCCCGTCGGAATATTGCCATTTCTGCGCTTCCCCTGCCGTCGCACGTTGTCCGAGACGTTGAAACTCTCTCCCCTTCCTCGATCGCACCGAGCTCCCCTTTCCCCCATTCCTCCCACCGCAGCGATCGAACCCTTCTTCGGTGGGTCCGATCCGAGCCATCAAGGTTTGCGCACACCCTCATCCTTCAGTGGTATCGAACCCCGCTCTTCCCCTACCGCCGCACGGTTTTCAAGGTGAGCTGCCTATCTTCTCGTCCTCGATTGCATCGAGAACCGCTTCCCCTTCACCTCCCACGGCATCGAGCAAGCTCTGATCGCAGGGCCCGATCTGTGCCGCTCCTCCTTTGCGGTGGGTGATCCTACTCCCCATTACTTATTCTCTAGTTTGGAATATTGCAATCTTCTTGCCATAATGTTTGCTGTTTGTAGTAATATTGTCATCTTGTTTGAGAGAAATGTGTGCTGGTTGCACTCCTGTTCCCATCTTGTTGTCATAATGTGTGTTGGTTGTCATCCTGTTGCCATCTTCTTGCCATAATGTGTGCTTGTTATAGTAATATTGTCATCTTGTTTAAGAGAAATGTGTGCTGGTTGCACTCCTGTTTTCATCTTGTTGCCATAATGTGTGCCGGTTGTCATCCTGTTGCCATCTTCTTGCCATAATTTGTGCTGGTTGTAGTAATATGGTCATATTGTTTGAGAGCAATGCGTGCTGGTTGAACTCCTATTGCTATCTCTTTGCCATAAAGTGTACTGGTTGTCATCCTATTGGCATCTTGTGTGCTGGTTGTGTGTATGCTTCATATCCCCTGTTGCCATCTTGTGTGCTGGTTGTCATACTGTTGCCATCTTCTTGCCATAATGTGTGCTGGTTGTAGTAATATGGCTATCTTGTTTGAGAGCAATGTGTGCTGGTTGAACTCCTATTGCCATCTCCTTGCCATAATGTGTGCTGGTTGTGTGTATGCTTCCTATCCCCTATTGGCATCTTGTGTGCTGGTTGTCATCCTGTTGCCATCTTCTTGCCATAATGTGTGCTGGTTATAGTAATATTGTCATCTTGTTTGAGAGAAATGTGTGCTGGTTGCACTCCTGTTCCCATCTTGTTGCCATAATGTGTGCTGGTTGTCATCCTGTTGCCATCTTCTTGCCATAATGTGTGCTGGTTGTAGTAATATGACCATCTTGTTTGAGAGCAATGTGTGCTGGTTGAACTCCTATTGCCATCTCCTTGCCATAATGTGTGCTGGTTGTCACCCTGTTGGCATCTTGTGTGCTGGTTGTGTGTATGCTTCCTATCCCCTGTTGCCATCTTATGTGATGTTTGTGTGTATGCGGCCTATCCACATGGTGCTTAAGATCTGATAAACAAATCGACGATGATGACGGTTGCCATAAGTATCTGATGGATGGCATGAATTTACAATCCACTGCACCCCCATACCATTTGCCAATCATTTGAGTCAAAATTTTTTTATAAAAAGTAATATGCAATCGGGTGATAGGCAGCATACACACAAACAACACATAAGAAGGCAATAGGGTGATAGGCAGCATACACACAACTAGCGCACAAGATGGCATAAGATGACAACCAGCACACTTATGACAAGAAGATGACAACAGGAGTGCAACCAGCACACATTTCTCTCTAACAAGATGGCAATATTACTACAACTAGTACACATTATGGCAAGAAGGTGACAACCAGCACACATTATGGCAACAAGATGGCAATATGTTGACAACCAGCACACAAAATGGGCATACATATAAAGTTGGAAAAGCGGCTTTGTCGGATAATTGCTAAAAATATCGACGATGATGACGGTTGCCATAAATATCTGATGGATGGCATGGATTTACAATCCACTACACCCCCATACCATTTGGGAATCAATTGAGTCAATTACTATTTAAATTTACTAAATAGTTGCAATGATTGAAATTCTCCGGCATTACCCGTTCAATTAGATAGCACCGAATGATTTGAACTACACCTTTTTCATCTTGTAGGCTTCACTATTGAACTACGTAAGTAATTCACTTTAATTTGT
>CM054949.1:3180371-3195784 GCA_029168755.2 Tillandsia fasciculata
TTGAGTCGAAATTGTGTAGGTTTGCAGAAATCTCGTGTAGTCCTCTCTTGCCTAAAGTCTTTTGAAGATTGGGTGTTATACTCGGCTTTTGGTGTACCACGTGTCATCTTTCGATTATTATACTTGGTTTCTGTGTTGAGTGCAAATTGATGAGCGATTTTTTTATGATTTATTTTTTTAAAAAAAAATAGTGGAGAAATTAGATCTACCAACTGTTATTTTTTTTCTTATTTTGTTTCTTAGGTGAACACCATCATAGAATCAAAGTATATTAAATGCAGTGTTAGCACAGGAGCATTTTGTTTAAATTTTCAGATTTTTAAAAATCAAATTAAATCTGTAAAATAAATAAATAAATAAATAAAGTGATTAGTATTTTATGCAATTTTGGCCTGTACAATTTTTTTTTTTTTTTTTTTTTTTGCAAAGTGATTAGTAAAGTGTGATTAAACATTCTTTCCACGCGGGTCGTCCCTCATTATTGGTATTTTCCTCGGAGTCTCTCTCCAACAGCAAACAAATCAAACTGACTCCTCCCTCTCCACTTTCCCGACGACGACGACGACGACGACGACATGGATTCCACCAAGTAATCCACCTCTCCCTCTCGTACTCCTCTCTCTCTCTCTCTCTCTCTCTCTCTGTGTCACACTCAATCTCTCGTCCCTCTTCTTCGTGTAGAGGATCGATGGATTGACCCTGGATTCGGTGAGGGATGCCTAATCCGCCAAGAGGATTCGATCGTCTTCGCCCTTGTAGAGAGGGCGAGGTTCCCTCGCAACGCCCCCGTGTACGACCCCTCCCTCCTCGGCGCCGTCGGTGAACGTACCCTCGCCGAGCTCTACGTGCGAGATGCCGAGGCTCTCCTCGCCAAGGTAGGTATGGTTGTGTAAAAGTTTTCATTTTGGTAAGATTTTGTTAAATTGGGTTAGATTTGTCATTTTTCGTCAAAAGGCTCAACAATCTACGCAAAGGAGTTGTAGAGTGAAGTTTTTAAATTTGACGAATCCATTTCAAAATGAGATGGGAGTGCTTTGGTAAGCACGCGGGCTTGTGTTCTTATATTAATATGAATGAATCGAGAAGCGATATTCTTAGAGTTGATTCGAAATTTGTATAGATAATGCAGAAGCTTTTCGATTTTGCGGACGAAAAGCTTAACGAAATACTCTTTATCTGGGTTGAACCTTAAATAGTTTAAAAATGATGTTCCCATTTTACGAATGGAAGTACTCTTAGTATGCATAAGATACAAAGTTAAATGAACAAATCAGGTATCGTAGCGCTGTGTTGCAATGCTCTTTTAGCTCGCCTTTATTTGTAATTTGTGGTAATGGCTAGTCCAATGGGTAAATTATACTATACATTTTCATGTTGAAGGTCGGTGGGTATCAACTTCCGGAAGAAGTCCCTTTCTTCCCTGAGGATCTACCTTCGCCTCTAATTCCCCCTCAGAAAAATCCACAAGTGAGTGCCCAGCATTGAACTCTTTGTGGAAAACTATCTCGTCACTCCAAAACATGCCTTTGTCATTATCTCTCTAGGTGTTACATCCAACGTCTGCATCTGTTAGCATGAATGAGGATATATGGAATATGTACTTCAACGACTTGCTTCCGCTATTCACTGTAGAAGGTGATGACGGTAACTATGCATCGACAGTGGCATCAGATCTTGTGTGTATGCAGGTAAGTTCCTCACTCTGTGAGCATAAGCCTCTCTGCTCCAAAAATGCAAAAGCTTTGAGTAAAACAAATATTTGGATCACAACTCGTATGGAACTTTTACTGTGGGGGAAGTTAAAATGGAACTTTGAGCCTCAAAACTATCAGCTCCAGTTTGAAGCTTTTACTTCTGCTGCAACGAACTATAGAGGAGATTTCGAATAATTCTACTCAAACAACAGTTTTGCAAAGGCTCAAGCAGGCCGAGCAAACCTTGTATGTAATGTGATTCTCTTATCAATTATATCTCCTTCCAAATTTTCAATAAAATACACAATTCTTTAATCTATATCATCATGGAGAGCGCCATAAATATGAGTGTATGTTAATTAGTTCTGAAATATGTAGGTACTCTATTTATAAAAACAATGAAGATATAGCATCATGAACATCTAGTGTGCATCGCTGATGCTTGGCGCCATTTAATAAACTAATTCATAGCTTCTACGAACAATGCCTCCTAAGTAATTGGTTACAATTCTATCCTCATAGGCTCTCTCAAGAAGAATTCATACTGGTAAGTATGTAGCAGAAGTGAAGTTTATTGATGCTCCGCACGACTACGGTCGAGCAATACAAGCACAGGTTAGACCAATTAATTTTTCTTCATTACAATTGGCGGCAACTTTAGCTTTCTCACAGTTGGATGCTTTTGGCTTTGCCTTATCTTCCTTTCTCATCTAGGTGTAGGAATTGATATGTTATGCAACTTGTTTCGATTTTTTGGTTTTTTATGCAGGATAGGGACACTTTGATGAAAATGCTAACATTTGCGGCTGTTGAAGAGAGGGTCAAAAGAAGGGTGGAGAAAAAGGCGAGCATTTTTGGACAAAATGTCACCTTAGAGAAGTGTGATGATGAAGCCAAGTGTAAGATCGACCCATTAGTTGTTTCTCGCCTGTACGATCAGTGGGTTATGCCGCTTACGAAGCTTGTTGAAGTAGAATATCTTCTCCGGCGTCTCGATTGATCAGTTGATTGTTTGTTGAGCTTAATGCTATGATGTGTTTCTTGTATTTTGAAAACATAAAACAGAGTAAAGGAATTTAGCTTTTGGAAGATCTGTTTTTCCGCAGAACTCTTTCGAAGTCAGAGCTATTTCTTATAGATAATATCGGCTGTAAATTGAAAAGTTTGTTTGCTGGGAAATTATCGATGCTTATGGAAACTAGGAAATTTGTATTAATGCTTGTAATTTATACTATGCTTTTCAATAACAATGGGATTGATCACATGGTTTCTTTTCTTTTTTGACTATGAGATTTTGAATAACTAAAATGAACTTTCAGTATTAATTATCAAATTTTTTGCCATTTACACTATGGACGGTCGATGTTCTGTGGTCGATGTTCTGTTTTCTTTCGTATATATGTTTCTGCAAGTATTACAGTTAATATGGAGTTTCTCACTATATGTTGACAAATATAAGATTAAATCATACTATGACTTATGTTTGCTTCACCTAAATACGACTACAATGATGTTGGAATCAAGATATATTTGGTCTAACTGATCTACTAGCATTAGCAACTTAATTGATCTTAATTTTGGTGCCCAAAAATTTAAATTTGTGTGCTTTCTATTGTGCTGCTGTTTAGGGTGGCAATCCAGCTCTTTAGGAATGGCAATCCAGCTGCTCGAAATGAGCTCGAGATTAAATTACTAATTTAGTAAACGAGCCAAATACAAGCTAATATTTTTAATTTGTCTAATAAATGAATCGAACACGAGCTGGGATAGCTCGCTCGTGTTCGGCTTGATAACAGTTCGAATATATATATATAATATATATATATATATATATATAAAATATATATATATATAATATTAAATATATAATTTTATTATTTAATTTTTAGTTCAACTTAAATATAAAATTTAACTCAATTATAAAGATATCTATTTATATAGGCTGAGCTGAAATATTCGTAAAAGCATCAAAAAAAAAAAATTAGCTATTGAAATCGACCATTTCTACTGCAAGTGGCAAAGGATTTGGTGATTGATATTCAAGGTCCCGAGTTTGCAGCCTAGTTGTTTCACATTTTAGGTCAACCTAATATAAAAGAATAATTTTTTCTTTTATAAATTTTAATTATTAGATTAAAATTTTAATTTTTTACTTTTTATGTAGTAGGATTGAAAATTTAATATATTGTTCGAGAGTGAGCTCGACTCGCTCGAGTCGGACACGAGCTGAATTTTTCAGCTCAATATTTTAACGATTAAACAAGTTGTTGTTACATTTTATTAAAAATAAATTAACTTTTTTTAGTTTAACCTATGCATATAGAGTTACAATAACTCCTTGAATTGCATTCATTCCCATAACCTTACAAAGAGAAATGAAGTATAAACTTATAGCCTTTTAATAATTTGGTTTTTAATGTATTGTAACCTTAAGACCTATGGTGCCTATATAAGAGAGCTTTTCTACTCTCTTGAGAGCACCACAAAAAAAAAAAAATAACTAATTATTACTTGAGAGAGAAAAAAGTCAAAGAAAGGGTGTTCTTTTGGTGGAGCTTTGGGCTCATCTACTTGTGCAGAGTTGGTGAAGCCACACGACGAGGGTCGAGCCGTTGTATCCTGGAGGGGACAAGTCAGTGTTCTGCTGCATCGGTTCGAAGGCTTTGCCTACCGCAGAGGGCTTGAATCTCCTTAAAGAGAGCGAGATATCCGTGCCTCGGCTTGATCGACTCGTTGATACTTTTCATATATTTTTGTAGTCTAACCTCTATTTTGTGTATTTACACCAATAATTTTAAGGAGATTCAGAAGATGGAGACTATACATGAAAAGTCCAACGATACTATCGAAGATCTTAATAAGCTCTTCCGCTTCAAAGGAGCCCACTTCAAGAGGTGGAAAGGAAAAGTGCTATTTTACCTCAATCTACTTAAAGTGGCATATGTCCTTACGGAGAAAAATCCAAAGAAGACTAACACCGACAATATGACGGAGGATGATCTTTTCGAACACTACGAAAAAACTGAAAAATACGAGAAGGATGAGTATAACTGTCGGTATTATCTTCTCAACTGCCTTTCAGACCAATTTTATGATTATTATGAAAATACATACTCCTCTGCAAAGAAGATTTGGAAGGCATTGCAGCTTAAGTATGATACAGAACAAGCTGGTGCAAAGAAGTACGCTGCTAGTCGCTTCTTTCGCTACCAAATGGTCGAAGGAAAATCCGTGGTGGAACAAGTTCAAGATTTTCAGATGATCGCCCATGAAGTTCAATCCGAAGGAGTTAAGTTCGGAGACAACTTGATCGTGCTAGGGATCATCGACAAGTTACCACCATCATGGAGGGAATTCCAAAAGACCCTTCGACATAAACAAAAGGAGATGTCTCTCGAGACATTAATTGCACGCATTCGCGTGGAAGAGGAGGCAAGAGGTCAAGATGCACTTGAAGCAAAAGAAAATGATGCTAGCGACACTAAGGTAAACTTAGTATCATCTCATTCTTTACCTAATAACAATCATTCTAGAAATACATATTTGAAGCCTAAGAAGAAAATTGGAAAGAATAGTGGTAGACCTCAATTTAAGAAAACTTCAAATAACCAAGGACCTCCTTCTCAAGAGAAAAATTCTATAATTTGCTATGTCTGTGGCAAAAGTGGGCATATTGCTCGAATTTGCAAATTTCGAAAACGTAAAGCTTTACCTCAAGCTAACGTTACCGAGGAACCACTTGTGGCAATGATTACAGACATATGCCTGGTTGAAAATGCTGAAGGATGGTGGGCAGACTCTGGTGCCAATAGGCATGTCTGTCATGATAAGACTTGGTTTAAAGTTTATACTCCCTATGAACAATCAAGAAGTATCATGCTTGGTGATTCACATACTTCTGAAGTTTTAGGGAGTGGTGAGGTCGAGTTAAAATTTTCTTCTGGAAAGGTGCTCATCTTAAAAGATGTGTTGTATACACCTTTGATTAGGAAGAACTTGATGTCAAGTTTTCTTCTTAATAAAGCTGGCTTTAAACAGACCATTGAGTCTGATCAGTATGTTATTTCCAAGAATGGAAAGTTTGTGGGTAAAGGTTATGCATGCGATGGAATGTTTAAATTAAACATTGAGAATAAAGCATCATCTACTTCTGCTTATATGCTTTCTTCTGTGAATTTTTGGCATGCTCGTTTGTGTCATATTAATAGCAGATATGTTAGCTTGATGAGTAGTTTAGGATTAATTCCCAGACTGAGTAGTGATTTTGACAAATGTGAAACATGTAGTAAGTCAAAAATCACTAAACGACCTCATAAGAGTGTTGATCGAAGTACCGAATTACTTGAGTTAATTCACAGTGATATTTGTGAATTTGAAGGTACTCTAACTCGTGGAGGAAATAGATATTTTATTACTTTTATAGATGATTTTTCTAAATATACTTATGTATATTTACTAAAAAATAAAAGTGATGCTTTTGACAGATTTAAAGATTTCCTCCATGAAGTAGAAAATCAATTCGGTAAAAAGATTAAAAGAATTAGAAGTGATCGAGGTCGTGAGTATGAATCTACGGGATTCAATTCTTTTGTTCAGTCTTTAGGAATTATCCATGAGACTACAGCTCCATATTCGCCTGCTTCTAATGGAGTGGCTGAGAGAAAAAATAGAACACTTATTGAGCTAACAAATGCTATGATAGTTGACACTGGTGTACCCTTAAATCTTTGGGGTGAAGCTATTTTAACTGCAAGTTATGTCTTGAATCGCGTGCCACATAAGAAGTCTAAAATGACACCTTTTGAGTTGTGGAAAGGGTATAAGCCAAATTTGGGATATTTTAAAGTGTGGGGCTGTCTAGCTTATGTGAGGCTATCAGACCCTAAAAGACCCAAATTGGGTGTTAGAGCTGCCACTTGTATATTTCTTGGATATGCCTTGAACAGTTCAGCCTATAGATTTTTAGACATTGAAAATAATGTGATTTTTGAATCAGGAGATGCTATTTTTCATGAAGATAAGTTTCCTTTAAAATCGAAAAATAGTGGGGGCCAAGAATTTAAAAGTGTTTCGAACAAACCAAACTCTCTTTCGCAAAACCAAGAACAATATGTTTTTGAACCTAGAAAGAGTAAAAGAAATAGAATAGAAAAAGATTTTGGCCCTGATTATGTTATTCTTAATATTGAAGAAAACTCATTTTCTTTACAAGAAGTTTTATCTTCAAATGACGCTATTTTTTGGAAAGAGGCTGTAACTGATGAGATGGAATCTCTAATTTCTAATAAAACTTGGAAATTAGTGGATTTACCTCCAGGCTGTACAACAATTGGTTGTAAATGGGTCCTCAGAAAGAAATTGAAACCGGATGGGAGTGTAGACAAGTATAAAGCGAGACTTGTCGCAAAAGGTTATAAACAAAAAGAAGATCTAGACTTCTTTGATACCTTTTCTCCGGTTACTAGAGTGACATCCATCAGAGTTCTCATTGCTATTGCAGCAATATATGATTTACATATTCATCAGATGGATGTAAAAACCGCCTTTCTGAATGGTGACCTAGATGAGGAAATTTATATGGACCAACCTGAGGGGTTCATAGAGCCTGGACAAGAAAATAAAGTGTGCAAGCTAAATAAATCCCTTTATGGCTTAAAGCAGGCACCCAGACAGTGGCATGAAAAATTTGATTCTTGCATGATTGAGAATGGCTTTAAATCAAACGAGTGTGATAAGTGCATCTACTACAAAACTTTTGAAAAGTTGCATGTAGTTGTTAGCCTTTATGTGGATGATTTGCTAATTTTTGGCTCTAACTTAAATGTTATTAATGAGACAAAAATTATGCTAAATCATTATTTTGAAATGAAAGATCTTGGTGAGGCTAACTTCATTTTGGGTATGAAAATTACCAAAACACCAGATGGTATTTTTCTTGATCAGTCGCATTATGTTGAGAAAATTTTAAGAAAGTACAACTTTCTTAATTGCAAGCATGTGACTACACCTTTTGATTCAAGTGTTCACTTATTTCCCGTTAAAAGTGAAAATGAAATTATAAATCAAAAGGAATATGCTAGTATGATTGGAAGCTTGCGGTTTGCGACTGATTGCACTAGACCTGATATTGCATATGCAGTAGGGATACTTAGTAGATTTACAAGCAAGCCGGGTACAGAGCATTGGCATGCCATGGAACGTGTCATGAGATATCTCATTGGTACCAAAACTTATGGCTTGTTTTATGGAAAGTATCCTGCTGTGATTGAAGGTTATAATGATGCTGATTGGAATACCTTATCAGGTGATTCTCTCTCTACCACTGGTTATATTTTTACTTTAGCAGGTGGTGCTATATGTTGGAAATCTAAAAAGCAAACTATCATTGCTAATTCAACCATGGAAGCCGAGCTTATTGCTTTGGCTTCAGCTAGCGAGGAAGCTAGTTGGTTGAGAGACTTATTATTTGAGATTCCATTTCTGGAGAAACCAGTTCCATCTGTGTTGATACACTGTGATAGCACTGCTGCTGTTGGTAGAGTAAGAAACCGTTATTATAACGGTAAATCCAGATCCGTGAGAAGAAAACACAGTACTGTGAGATCATATATGAACAATGGTATTATCAATGTAGATTATATAAAATCTACTGATAATCTAGCAGATCCATTAACTAAGGCCTTGGGAAGAGAAAGGATCTGGAATACATCGAGGGGGATAGGGTTAAAGCCCATAACATCATGAACCACGTATGAGGATACCCAACCTGATGATCAGAGATCCTGAAAGTCGGGTTCAATGGGAAAAACGAATCATATGGTGGTCGTAAAGAATGCACAACATATAGATCTACATGATCTAATATTTACCTATCCCTATGATGTGAGTGCATTCATCCTGTAATGAAATGAGGGTTGAGTTATTACACTCTTAATGGAGTCTGTGGCTCTTATGAGCAGGGTGTCAGAATTACAGGAGCACCCTTGACGGATTTCACCTATGTGAGCATTGAAGTGGAGCCGCTTTCTATGAGAATGGGCTTTTTCTCAAAAATGCTCATGAAAACCAGGATAAGCACAAGGCCGTAATGTGCTAGCTAGTAAAGCTCATGTTAACACCTGGATTGTTATATGTGAACAGTGACGCTCTATTTCCCTTAAGCAGCCAAAGTTCAAGTCTGAGACCACTCTGGCTCTGGAGTAGAGATCATTGTTTCACTAAGTGAAGGTTCAATGCAGAGCACACCTTCTTTATGTATAATGATCCCTCTTTGACCGTCGAACTCTCTTTAAAAATAAAATGAGTGGGGGAATGTTGTTACATTTTATTAAATAAGATATTAACTTTTTTGTTAACCTATGCATATAGAGTTACAACTCCTTGAATTGCATTCATTCCCATAACCTTTACAAAGAGAAATAAAGTATAACTTATAGCCTATATAATAAGTTGGTTTTAATGTATTGTAACCTTAAGTCCTATGAAGCCTATATAAGAGAGCTTTTCTACTCTCGTGAGAGCAACCAACAAAAAAACTTAAATAACTATTCTACTTGAGAGGGAAAAAAGTCAAAGAAAGGGTGTTATTTTTTGTGGAGCTTTGAGCTCATCTACTTGTGCAGAGTTGGTGAAGCCACACGACGAGGGTCGAGCCGTTGTATCCTGGAGGGGACAAGTCAGTGTTCTGCTGCATCGGTTCGAAGACTTTGCCTACCGCAGAGGGCTTGAATCTCCATAAAAGAGAGCGAGATATCCGTGCCTCGGCTTGATCGACTCGTTGATACTTTTCATATATATTTTATAGTCTAACCTCTATTTTGTGTATTTACACCAACACAAGTCAAACACAAGCTGCCCGGCTCCCTCGTGTTCTGCTTGTCGACACCCTACTGCTGCTGTTGGAATGTAGTCCTCACATTCTTCATCATCTAAGTCCTGTTGTCAACAGTGTTTTTTTTTTTTTTGGCTTCCCTTCCACTCCTGCAAGGCTGAAACAGCTTATCTATTTTCATTTTTTCTTTTTTTTGGATCTTGCATGACAATTAAATTCTAGTAATTGGAGCCTGGTAGCAACTTTGCTTAGTCAATGGAGAATTACATATGCCCATGCAAAATCATCTATATTGACATTTACTCTTATAAAATCTGAACTTTCATGTACACCTCTAGGGAGTGTTACTAATTATATAGCCCTCTAATTATCTAGTAAAATAGTTATTATCAGGAAAGAGTTTTAGATCGCGAGATTTCAAATTATGCACATACATATTTACATAATTTAATTTTCTGACCTCCGCACTGGCTTATTTGGAATGAAATAGAGTTATAGGACCTACGAACAATGATCCAAAAAAAGAAAAACAAAAACAAAAACAAAAAACAAAAAAACAAACAAAGGAAAAAAAAAAAAGATTAATTGCATACAGATCCCTGCAAATATATCGAATAGCAAATATATTCCTACAAAATTTAACTTTTCATATTTATTCCTTCAAAAATCCACCGTTATTCAAATCTACCCCTACCGTCCATCTCTCTTAGAAAAGTTGAGTTAACCATAGGTTAAATGCTTAACCTTGGTTAGATAAAAAAAATAAATTTATCTTTTTACCCTTTGTATATTATAATTATTTAATATATTATTTAATTAATTAGATAAAATATTAGTTAATTATTTAATTAATTTAATTAATTTAATAAATAATTAGTTAATTAGTTAATTATCTGGGTGAGCTCGCGGATCATCTGGGTAAGCTCGACGAAGACTGTAGCCGTTCCCGTCGCGGTCGAAGGCGCGGAACACCTCGAGATGCTGCGCCTGGTCCACCAGGGCCCGCTGCGTCATCAGCGGCGCGATCGCCGAGGCGAGCTCCTCGAACTCGACCGCACCGTTCCCATTCGCATCCAAGTCGGAGAAGAGCGCGTGGATCGCGTCCCCTCGGGGCTTCAGCCCTAGGGAGCGGAGCAGCTCCGCGAGCCAGCTGCGTGAGGCTCCCGTCCGCGTCCATGTTGAAGTGAGGTCGGAGCTAGGAAGGAGATGATCGTTGGGATTTTTGGTGGGATATATTTGTAAGGAGACAAAAAAGTCATTTCACATTGAATCTGTTAAAATATAAACAAATTCTAAACGGTACTAAACTAGAGGGGTAGATTTGAAGAACTTATGATTTTTGAATGAATAAATATGAAAAGTTGAATTTTGTAGAAATATATTTGCTATTCGACATATTTATAGAGATCTGTATGCAATTAACCCAAATAAAATCACAAGAAAAGTTGGTTGAGTATTATAGTAGTATAGAATAAGCCGTTAGCGATATTGTTTGAATAGAGAGCCGTTTGAATAACATACAAATAGAAATTTGAACTTTGAATACTTTTCATGCACCATAGCCACTTATCTTTGGATAATTTACACCACCTGATCCTTGGACTTTTGATTTCCATGTTAATAATGTCTAAACTCGGTGTATTTTGTACATTTATCGACTAATTTTTCACCTCATATTTCAACTTTACTATTCACTGAGTTACATATTTTTCTTACAAGGAAAATTTTAATATTTAAATTGAAAGTACAAGAATGATGTAGAATTGATGAATTCATCATGTACAGTAAGATAGATGAACTAGATGCAAGAAATAATAATCTATTGAAATTTTATTTTATTTTTTGTCAGAAAAATATTTTTCATTAGTTTGATTCTTAGAAAAAATATTGTTTACAAATTTTATGGAAAAATCTCTTTTTATCTTTCAATTTTTTTTTTAATTTAGAAAATAAAACTATGAAAATTATTTTTCATAATTTTTTTTTAAGAAACAAATATTTTTTACAATTTTTCGAAAAACAAGAGTGATTTTATATTTTTCTTTCCGTTATTTTTTTATTAATTTTTTTATTAAATCAGTAATAAAATAAAATCTACAAAGTATTAAAAACAAAAGTACCATAAATTATAAGAAAGAAAAGCTTTTTCTATATTTCTTGAGGATTAATTAATAGAGACGCTCACGGAAAGAAAGAAATAAAATTACAGAGTACTAAACTAAAAAAGCGCTAAATCAGAAAAAAAATATTTAAATTTTTTTGAAATTAAGACATAGAGCAATGCTACTCATACCACTAATCAAAAAATAGTATATGATATACACTATATTAATTCAAAAATATAGTGTTTTGATTAGTAAAATTCATTTCACTTTAAAATAAATAGAATGTAAGATATATATATGGGATAGTTAGCGCTAACTATTAATCTCAAAAATTCAAACGGTTAGAAATATACAACTAATTCACTTAAAGCGTACAGACACAGCGTCCACGGGTCTTGACCGGACTCAATCTATATAGACGTTAGGTTTATTATTGAATTTCTTGCCGTTAGGTATATTTATTAATCACATTGACGTGATTAGTAAAATTCATTCAACTCTAAAATAAATATGATGTAAAATGTACATGTCGGATAGTTAACTTTAATCATTAATTTCAAAAGCTCGAGTTGTTAAAAATATACAACTAATTCACTTAAAGCGTACAGACACACGTCCACGGATCTCGACCGAACTCAATCTATATGAACGTTAGGTTTATTATTGAACCTCTTGCCGCCCTACTCTACTTATAAATTAAATATATTTTTAACTCATAAATAAATAGCGAGCAGTATATTTTCTTTTTTTTGAATGTAAAAATAGCATAAATTAATATATGTCAAAATAAAAAAAATCTAGTGGACCCAAATGAAAGAAACGTAGGGCAAATTCTGGAACAAGCAGCGAAATGCGGTACCCGAGAGAGAGAAAAGAAGAAGACCCGACAAAATTACGAACGTAAAACTCCAAAAAGAAGCGTCGTGAGGCCGAGAAACCTCCAACGTTACATGTCAACATTACTCGTTAATTACTACAACCCTGCTATGCCCATCCCCATGTCCATGTACTTAGGTCAAACCTCTTCCCCACAAAACGGTAGGCCCACGATTCGCCGCCAACTTTAACGGAAACCGCCGTTAGCTTTTAACGGCAGTCTGCACACCATTCGCCCGCCGGCTCGTCGGGGAATTTTCTGTCTGCACTTCGTCCGCCACGTCATCATGGACCTGCTGCTACAAATTCCCCCTCAAACCCTTTTCTGAAAATAAAAAATCATCCATATCAATGTGTAGTTTAAATTATCATTTACACATATACTTATTTTGTTAAGTTTATTTTTAGATTAGATTAATTTTTTTTTAGTATAATAATAAAGTTGGTTTCAAGTCGTCTCGATTTGAAAGGTATCGAAGTTTACATGTTTGTGTTTGTCATTTAATAACATAAAATTTTTATCGATCTTTTTTACCTTATTTCTTTTGTAAATATATATTATATACTTTTAAAAGAATTTATAAAAAAATATTTTGTTTACGAAATATTTTTTCAATATAGATGAGATAGATCAAGAAAATTAATATTGCTAGGATTCAAAATATAATTAGGATACCTTTGGTTCATAATTAGAATATAAGTAAGAAACGAAATTAAATTGCACTGAAATAAAAAATAAATTAATAAATCATCCAAAAATATTTGATTCATTATTAGAATGGAAATCGAAGTAACAATTTAAGATTTTGAGACAGTTTTAATTACGAGAGAGAATTTGGAGTGATTTACTTTAAATCGAATCAATCTGAAATTGAAATCTGGATTAAGTCATAAATTAATTGAGTTACTCTTATTTTAGAGTGGAATGAGAATCAAAATTTAAAATTCTGTAAAATAAATTTTTTTCCGATTTTATATTCTAAAATAGGTGAACCAAACATACTCTTTCAAAGAAAGTATACTATTTGTATATCCAAAATAGAGATATAAATTTTACATTTTTTATCCTAATATTCATAAAATTTTAAATAATTTATATATATATATATATATATATATATATATATATATATATATATATATATATATATATATAAATTATAATTTTAGATGAAAAGATTATAAAATATATATATTCGTAATTTTTTTATGGGTTAAAAATAAATTTTTCTTTCTGTTCGTGATAACGTCTGGAAAACTAATAAGTTGAATTAAGTGAGTCTAATAAATTGAGTAAAATTGCGATCCATAATAAACTTAGCGATAAGAGATCCAACAATAAACCTAATATCTAGATAAGAGAAATTCATTTAATTAATTGCATATTTCTAACAACTCAACCTTTCGAAATGAATAGTTAGTCCCAAATATTCCACACATATACTATTTTTGAAATGTATTAGTAGTATTGCTCAGTTAAGGGATGACGTGGTGGACTCAGGCTATTCGCCTTCCTAACGGCAACAGGCGTTTTGTGGGGTCTCCGGGTCAAACCCACGGTCAAAAGCCGAAGCGCACTACTCTCCCCCCTCTCTCTCTCTCTCTCCTCCTCGATTCCCTTCTCTCTATCTCACTCCGAAGCTCAAAACCCTAGGCATGGCGGAGGAGAACCCGAGCTCTGCATCTCCCATGGCGGCGGACGCGGCGGAGGGGAGACTCCGGACGGCGGTGGCGCCGCCGCTCATCACCGTCCCGGTGGTCGCCATCCCCTGCTTTTTCGCTCCCGCCGCGCTGATCGACGCGCCGGGGTTCGCGGTGAGTGGCCCTAATCGCAATCGTCTCTGCTCTCGCTCTCCGTTTCCAAGTTTTTTATTTTTAGGGCTCGTAATTTGTTGCGTTTAGGTTTAATTTATCATATACGTGAATATGTTGTTGGACGTATCTCTTTGAATACCGAATAATCCATTAATACGAAATTGCAATCACGAAAGAAAATTCTACTGAGGGTTTTATGTACAGCTCGTCGGATTCATCTTTAAGCAGTGGTTTAAAATTGTTGAAATTATGTGTGGTGTGGAGAAGTTTTGAAGTTTTTAATTCTTGTTTGTTTGTTCTCAATTCGAAAAATTAGGAACAGTTTGCAATGACCCACCATGCAGTCTTGGCAACTGTCGCGGCGCAGGCTCAGATACAATTTGAAGCTGTAGTCCGGCCATCTCCTTCGTCGGAGCCGCTGCCAAATTCGATTTCACAGAAATCGCCCTCGATTTCCGATGAAAAGGTTTTTGTGCCTGAGAAAGAGAAGCCCTCGTTCTCTGACCAGAAACCGCCGCAAGCTCCTCGTACGGTCGTCGTAAAAACTGCGACGAGTGATGGTTACAGTTGGCGGAAGTACGGTCAGAAGCAGGTGAAGAGCAGCGAGAATTCCCGAAGCTACTACCGATGCACGGACACTAGTTGTTCGGCTAAGAAAAAGGTCGAGCATCGCCCGGACGGCCGCATCGTAGAAATTATCTGCAAAGGAGAGCACAACCATGAACCACCTCAGAAACCCAAGTGCCCGAAAGAAAGAGGGTCGCAATCTTGTGGGCCTCTTAGAGAGAATGAATTGAGTGAAAACACTAATGAGTCGGATCCTTCAACACGCAAGACTGAAAGAATAGCAGCGGTGAAACTCCTCAGCGGAATCTGTACTGCTCGAGTGATTGCGAAGGGAATGCTGGGATTAAGATTGAAGAAGATCCCTGGAAAGAACCGGACCCAAAGCGAAGGCAGTGATTTGGTTATTTATTAAATCGCGTATAGTTATTGTTCCTGGGTTTGAGTTGAATAATCCGTATTAATAGTTTGGTGTTCTTTCAAATAGGATGATTGAAAGTACCACGCCTTGTCGAGCACCAGTTCTCA
>CM054949.1:3195884-3242790 GCA_029168755.2 Tillandsia fasciculata
GTGCTTCAGATGAAAGCAATCTGTCTCATTTTCCACATTCTCTTTTTTTTAAACAGATCCTTGTTATGCCTCTTTCCATGATGAAGAATGGGGAGTGCCAGTTCATGATGACAAGTACGCAATTCCCAACCTTCATTTATTCTTTAGATTCACAAAGTTCTTTTGATTATGTGAGCATTACAATCTAACTAGGTTCTTGAATTTCTGATATTATAAACCATTTTACAGAAAACTGTTTGAGCTACTCGTATTATCAGGTGCATTGGCTGAACTTACATGGCCAGCTATTCTCAGCAAAAGGCACATATTTAGGTAAAACGCCACTGTCATTACCAATCAAAAGATAAATTACTATCCAGAATTTGATTCCAATATCCTCTAACATGCTTATTTAGGGACGTTTTCATGGGTTTTGATCCTGCCGAGGTTGCCAAATTAAATGAGAGAAAGACTGTTGCACCAGGAACCATCGCCAGCTCCCTTTTGTCCGAACCGAAGCTTCGAGCAGTCATTGAAAATGCACGCCAAATACTCAAGGTTAGTTTCTCCTTTACCGATATATTGTTTATCCTTAGTGTACATTGTCAGCTTATTCCATTATCATGTGGATACTCTTAGTTCGCATTTCAATGTTTATTTACCTCCTATTGAAAATTTAAAATGGCTTTTAAGATCATAAGCCTGAAAATGTTGGTTCTCAACTTACTGCTCGTTTCAACACCAATCATGTCGCAAAGGTTCTAACATGTGTCAATTGAAAATTTAAAATGGCTGTTCATGTTATCATAAATATAAGGGTATGATCATCAATTTAGCTTATGCGTATGGTTAAAAGACATCAAGGATTGTAGCATGCGATTGTTTTATTATGTATATGAGCCAAAAAATATATTAAAAGAAGAATTTTCTGTCATTCTATAAATTGTAAGAAGTTTGATGACTTGACTGATGAGGAAAATGAATAGCAAAGACCAAATTGGTAACTCTACGTAAGTAGTAGTAGTAGTTAAACTTTGATTCCAACTCTCCGATGCAGATCACTGATGAGTTTGGGTCATTCGATCGATACTGCTGGAGCTTTATAAATCACAAACCCATCACAAGCAGATTCCGCTACCCCCGCCAGGTTCCTGTGAAGACCCCGAAAGCAGAAGTGATTAGCAAAGACCTAGTTCGGAGGGGCTTTCGGAGCGTGGGGCCGACCGTCATCTACTCCTTCATGCAGGCTGCAGGGCTGACGAACGACCACCTCATCACCTGCTTCCGCTTTGAAGAGTGCGCAGCTGAAGCCGATGGATTCAAGTCTAACTCGAATGCTAAAATCGAGTCTAAAAATATTGGCAAGGAGGAAGCCCCGATCGGTGATTTAGGGTTATCAAGAGCAGTGGATATGCTTAACATGTCATAGCTAAAGAGTAAAGCAGGTGAGTTTATGTCCTAATTTATCTGTAAATCATCCAATGTAGCTGCTCTGTATCGGAGAAGAGGTCAGATGAGAGAATCCCTCTTTATGTACAAAAAGAAGAAGAAGCATATTTATGATGATTTATGCTGCTTGCTTTGTAGATTCTGCTTGCATGTTTTCATATGAGAAAAAGGCAGAGAAACCACACAAACTGATTCTATTTCTAGGGCAATTGGGAAGGAGAGGCATGCATGAAAAAAAGGAAATGAACAGACACTCATGTTTTGGTAGGGCACACCATTAATCTTTTACAGGTGGGAGGAAACCATAAAGTTGGTGGACCTCAAATAATTGCTACTGCTACAAAATCATTATTTTCTCAAATCTAACAAATTGGTCAGTTTTTCTTTTCCTTTTCTCTTTGCTGCTGCTGCTGCTGTTGTTGTTGTTGTTGGTTTTTGTGTATCTTTTGCAAGGCATACAGCTGGAAAGTTGCATAAATCCTCCAACCAGAATGTGGAATAGCAGATGGAATTCCCATATCATATTAATTTATTTAATTAGTGTGAATCATCTGATAGTTTTAGATTGTCTTTATGGATTAATTGCTTTCTTGATTTGATGCAACAGGTGCTTTTTAGTTGGCTACATGTTATGAGTTGGGTTCTTTCTATGTTTTTTATATTAGTGCTGCTAAAAGTATCTCCAAGTGTACCCTATAATATTTTTGATGATTTGACAAGAGTCTGGCTATACTGCTTGTAAATTTTTTACTCTTTTTTTTTTTTTTTTTTGTCTACTGTCATCCTAACTGAACAATTCTACATTGAATGGTTGGAAATTTTAATAACTTGATATTTTTAAAAGTATAAAAATTCAATTTAATTTGACAATATTATTAATATATTCTAATTATTAATTACTAAACTAAAAATATTATTATTCAGCTCTAAGTGCAATTATTATATCTTAAATTTTAAGTTTTATTTTTTTTTTTTATTTATGTATGCTAATTCATCAATAATATTATAAGGTGCATTAATATGGACTATTCCAAGCATTTCTCTTTTTATATTGATGCTAATGTTTGATGGATTCTTCTTTGACCATTGATTAAACTAGGCAACACATATAGATAATTTCAAAAGTAAGATACATAATTGAAGCCTAAAGTACACTTTTGGTCCTCAAACTGTTTGGCGAAAATTCTACAGTGCAATTTAGTTAACTATATGGTAAAATATTATTGATGTTATAATTATATGTCAGTGTTGTGATTGATGAGGTGAAAGTGATTGTAATTTTAAATTACAATAAAATAAATAGGTATTTAGTTATGAGAAATTAATTATAATAATTTAAAAAATTTGGCCAGAAAATTATAATAGATTTAAGTTCAAGAATTAAAGTATTAGAGGTTTCATAGTCTGAGGACTAAAGTGCAATTTAGCCTGAAATAAGTACTGGAGGTTGTGGTTTCTATCCTATACATTATGACTAATGCACAGGTTGATATGCTTTGTCTGAAAGGACAACAAGATAGCAGGAAAAGAAAGGTCAAAGTGGATTCTGTACCAAGATTTTCAATTTGGGAATGTATAAGTGTACACCCCAAAGGGGTGTACATCTCACATCCCCACCCATCTAAGGGTGGGGGTGTGATGGGGAGTCACTTGAGGTGACCTCTAAAAATTATCCCCATCCTTAAATGGATGGGGGTGTAGGATGTACACCCCTTGGGGGTGTACACCTAGCATTCCTTCTATCCAAGGGTGGGGGCTTCTCCACCAATCACTTCGAAGTGATGGATGGAATTCTAGGATGGGTGTACGATGTACACCCAAAAATAGGTGTACACTTAGTATTTTTTCAGAAGCTCCTATCTTGCACAGAAGCACATAAATAAATAAAATTTTATTATTTTAATGTTAAATTATGATATTGTTATTGGTTTGGCTTTTTATCATCTCATATGGCTCAATAAACTTAATTTCATATAAACTTTATATGGTATATCTGTTACTTCTCTTTCGCTCTCTCTTTTGTTGTGTAAACTTTCAACATGATGGAGTGGGCCCATTTGCATTCATGGAATCAAATGGACACCACTCAACAAAAAAAAAAAAAAAAAAAAAAAAAAAAAAAAAAAAAAAAAGTGGCCAGATGCCTTCCTCTTTTACATGGCTCCCTTCCACTGACCTGTATAACATTCTGAAAATTCTCTATATTTTCCATTCGAAAAAGTGAGATCAAAGTGAAACTATACAAAAAAGCTTGGGTGCAAAGTGCAATTAACAGCAGCTATTGCGAAAAAAAAAGAAAGAAAAAAAATCTTGAATAAAGAGCATCTCATTCTCCTTTATTTGGCTCACAGTCTAAATCCGCGGTCCAACGGTCCAATACGACATAGGCAGTTGCAACTACTACTCTAGCTTATTGAAAAACTTATGCAGCAATTTCAGACACAAGCAACAAATTCAGTCTCAAAGAGTAATCAATTACATTTCTAGAACATCTTTGCTATTTCACTTTCAGCATTGAAATATGAAAAGATACAGAATATACTTAAAACTAGTCTTTCCACTATATGAACTGAAGATACTACAAAGAAATATCTGTTTCATGTTTCCTACCATTTAAGAGACTATACAGCAGCTAATCCAACAACAGAGAAATCAAAATTTCATTAAACCCATTGTCATTTTCAAGAGTTTTGGACCCGCACTGCCGCAGGTTTTTCGTTGAAGAGCGGATGCTTAACACCACCGGAAGTACTTCTCTCAACATGGTCTCCAGATGAAGAGCTAAAGCCAATGCTCAGAAGAGTCTGAGCCGATTCGAGCGCTTTCTCACCTCCAAGCTCTAAAGCCTTATCACCAACTGATTTTCCATCTAAAACTGGTTTTGACTCTTCCATGGGGTTTTGATCTGATGAAACAGTAGATGTATTATTCTGTTCGCCTTTTACTGCTACTTTAGTAGCCAAGTGACGAGGACTAGCTCGCGAATCATTGCCATTCTTAAGGCTCGGCGAGTCATGGTTGTGTTTGCCTTCGTATGTAATGACAATATTTTCCGCATTGTCTGACGCCCTTTCGACATGCTTTCGGACAGGACAGCCATCATGAGTGCATCGATAGTAGCTCCTAGAAGTATAAAATTAGAGCACTAGAGCGGACAAGATAAAGCTGAATTAAAATGATATATTGTTCAGAAAAACTAGATGCACACAGCTCAATTTAACTTCAAATTAATAGCTGTCTCATCCTATTCTTTTATAAGATACAAAATGCAGTAATATCTTAAGTTCACCAGAAAATTCATCAGAAGCAGGTAAGAATATCTATTAAGCAAACTAGTCGCAAATCCATCGTAGATGTCCGTACCATCATATCCAAGATAGATTTTAAAAACTTTGATCGGAAAAGATATTATTATATTCCTCAAGTTTAGCTTCACCAATTTCTTCCCTATTTCTTTCTTGACAACTTCTGATATAGCTCAGATATAGATTATGCGCAAGGTTCGTGCATTGAGTAACATCCAGAGCAAGATGCCACTCCTGTTCTCTAGATTAGACGTAGAGTTAGAAATATTGTACCTTGGATTAGGGTTTCCTTTCACAATTTTCTGCCCATACTTGCGCCACCTGTATCCGTCAATTAAGCTCACTGCATCAGAGGCGGTCTGCACGATAATTTTGGGCTCCCTAATTGTTTTGAGAACTGGTGCTCGACAAGGCGTGGTACTTTCAATCATCCTATTTGAAAGAACACCAAACTATTAATACGGATTATTCAACTCAAACCCAGGAACAATAACTAATACTCGCGATTTAATAAATAACCAAATCACTTGCCTTCGCTTTGGGTCCGGTTCTTTCCAGGGATCTTCTTCAATCTTAATCCCAGCATTCCCTTCGCAATCACTCGAGCAGTACAGATTCCGCTGAGGAGTTTCACCGCTGCTATTCTTTTCAGTCTTGCGTGTTGAAGGATCCGACTCATTAGTGTTTTCACTCAATTCATTCTCTCTAAGAGGCCCACAAGATTGCGACCCTCTTTCTTTCGGGCACTTGGGTTTCTGAGGTGGTTCATGGTTGTGCTCTCCTTTGCAGATAATTTCTACGATGCGGCCGTCCGGGCGATGCTCGACCTTTTTCTTAGCCGAACAACTAGTGTCGGTGCATCGGTAGTAGCTTCGGGAATTCTCGCTGCTCTTCACCTGCTTCTGACCGTACTTCCGCCAACTGTAACCATCACTCGTCGCAGTTTTTACGACGACCGTACGAGGAGCTTGCGGCGGTTTCTGGTCAGAGAACGAGGGCTTCTCTTTCTCAGGCACAAAAACCTTTTCATCAGAAATCGAGGGCGATTTCTGTGAAATCGAATTTGGCAGCGGCTCCGACGAAGGAGATGGCCGGACGACAGCCTCAAATTGTATCTGAGCCTGAGCCGCGACAGTTGCCAAGACTGCATGGTGGGTCATTGCAAACTGTTCCTAATTTTTCGAATTGAGAACAAACAAACAAGAATTAAAAACTTCAAAACTTCTCCACACCACACATAATTTCAAAAATTTTAAACCACTGCTTAAAGATGAATCCGACGAGCTGTACATAAAACCCTCAGTAGAATTTTCTTTCGTGATTGCAATTTCGTATTAATGGATTATTCGGTATTCAAAGAGATACGTCGAACAACATATTCACGTATATGATAAATTAAACCTAAACGCAACAAATTACGAGCCCTAAAAATAAAGAACTTGGAAACGGAGAGCGAGAGCAGAGACGATTGCGATTAGGGCCACTCACCGCGAACCCCGGCGCGTCGATCAGCGCGGCGGGAGCGAAAAAGCAGGGGATGGCGACCACCGGGACGGTGATGAGCGGAGGCGCCACCGCCGTCCGGAGTCTCCCCTCCGCCGCCTCCGCCGCCATGGGAGATGCAGAGCTCGGGTTCTCCTCCGCCATGCCTAGGGTTTTGAGCTTCGGAGTGAGAGAGAGAGAGAGAGAGAGAGAAGGGAATCGAGGATGAGAGAGAGAGAGAGGGGGGAGAGTAGTGCGCTTCGGCTTTTGACCGTGGGTTTGACCCGGAGACCCCACAAAACGCCTGTTGCCGTTAGGAAGGCGAAGAGCCTGAGTCCACCACGTCATCCCTTAACTGAGCAATACTACTAATACATTTCAAAAATAGTATATGTGTGGAATATTTGCGACTAACTATTCATTTCAAAAGGTTGAGTTGTTAAAAATATGCAATTAATTAAATAGATTTTTCTCATCTAGATATTAGGTTTATTGTTGGATCTCTTATCGCTAAGTTTATTATGGATCGCAATTTTACTCAATTTATGAGACTCACTTAATTCAACTTATTAGTTTTCTAGACATTATCACGAACAGAAAGAAAAATTTATTTTTAACCCATAAAAAAAATTACGAATATATATATTTTATAATCTTTTCATCTAAAATTATAATTTATATATATATATATATATATATATATATATATATATATATATATATATATATATATATATTATTTAAAATTTTATGAATATTAGGATAAAAAATGTAAAATTTATATCTCTATTTTGGATATACAAATAGTATACTTTCTTTGAAAGAGTATGTTTGGTTCACCTATTTTAGAATATAAAATCGGAAAAAAATTTATTTTACAGGATTTTAAATTTTGATTCTCATTCCACTCTAAAATAAGAGTGACTCAATTAACTTATGACTTAATCCAGATTTCAATTTCAGATTGATTCGATTTAAAGTAAATTACTCAAAATTCTCTCTCTTAATTAAAACTCTGTCTCAAAATTTTAAATTATTATTTCAATTTCCATTCTAATAATGAATCAAATATTTTTGGATGATTTATTATTTTATTTTTTATTTCAGTGCAATTCAATTTTGTTGCTTACTTATATTCCAATTATGAACCAAACATATCCTAATTATATTTTGAATCCTAGTAATATTAATTTTCTTGATCTATCTCATTTATATTGAAAAAATATTTCGTAAACAAAATATTTTTTTATAAATTCTTTTAAAAGTATATAATATATATTTACAAAAGAAATAAGGTAAAAAATATCGACAAACACTTTATATTATTAAATGACAGACACAAAAATTTAAAGTTCGATACTTTTCGAATCGAGACGACTTGAAACTGACTTTATTATTATACTATAAAGAAATTAATCTAATCTAAAAATAAACTTAACAAAATAAGTATATGTGTATAGCAGGTATCAAAACAAAATGATAATTTATAACTTAATTCACATTGCTATGCATGATTTTTTATTTTCAGAAAAGAATTTGTTGCAGCAGGTCCATGATGACGTGGCGGACGAAGTGCAGACAGAAAATTCTCCGACGAGCCGGCGGGCGAATGGTGTGCAGACTGCCGTTAAAAGCTAACGGCGGTTTCCGTTAAAGTTGGCGGCGAATCGTGGGCCTACCGTTTTGTGGGGAAGAGGTTTGACCTAAGTACATGGACATGGGGATGGGCATAGCAGGGTTGTAGTAATTAACGAGTAATGTTGACATGTAACGTTGGAGGTTTCTCGGCCTCACGACGCTTCTTTTTGGAGTTTTACGTTCGTAATTTTGTCGGGTCTTCTTTTCTCTCTCGGATACCGCATTTCGCTGCTTGTTCCAGAATTTGCCCTACGTTTCTTTCATTTGGGTCCACTAGATTTTTTTTTATTTTGGCATATATTAATTTATGCTATTTTTACATTCAAAAAAATATATATATATATATACTGCTCGCTATTTATTTATGAGTTAAAAATTTATTTAATTTATAATTAGAGTAGGACGGCAATAAACCTAACGTTCATATAGATTGAGTTCGGTCGAGATCCGTGGACGTGTGTCTGTACGCTTTAAGTGAATTAGTTGTATATTTTTAACAACTCGAGCTTTTGAAATTAATAGTTAAAGTAAACTATCCGACATGTACATCTTACATCACATTTATTTTAGAGTGAAATGAATTTTACTAATCACGTCAATGTGACTAATAAATAGACTTAACGGCAAGAGGTTCAGTAATAAACCTAACGTTCATATAGATTGAGTCCGGTCGAGATTCGTGGACACTGTATCTGTACGCTTTAAATGAATTAGTTGTATATTTCTAACCGTTCGAATTTTTGAAATTAATAGTTAGCGCTAACTATCCGATATATATACATCTTACATTTCATTTATTCTAAAGTGTAATAAATTTTACTAATCATGTCAATACGACTAATAAGAAACACTCTATTTTTGAATTAATATAGTGTATATCATATACTATTTTTTGATTAGTGGTATGAATAGCATTGCTCTATGTCTTAATTTCAAAAAAACTTAAATATTTTTTTTCTGATTTAGCGCTTTTTTAGTTTATTACTCTGTAATTTTATTTCTTTCTTTCCGTGAGCGTCTCTATTAATTAATCCTCAAGAAATATAGAAAAAGCTTTTCTTTCTTATAATTTATGGTACTTTTTTTTTTTTTTTGAGAGAAAGGTAGCATGCTAGGTTTCGAACTCGGATCACGGGTATCAACCACTAAGCCCTTTGCCACTTGCACTAGGGACGGTTGATTAATTTATGATACTTTTATTTTTAATACTTTGTAGATTTTATTTTATTACCGATTTAATAAAAAAATTAATAAAAAAATGACGGAAAGAAAAATATAAAATCACGTGATATTAAAGTAAGAAAGCGCTTATTTCAGAAAATTTTTTTCTTTCTAATTGTCTAGGCAGTGTCTTGTTTTTCGAAAAATTGTAAAAAATATTTGTTTCTTAAAAAAAAATTATGAAAAATAATTTTCATAGTTTTATTTTCTAAATTAAAAAAAAAAATTGAAAAATAAAAAGAGATTTTTCCATAAAATTTGTAAACAATATTTTTTCTAAGAATCAAACTAATGAAAAATATTTTTCTGACAAAAAATAAAATAAAATTTCAATAGATTATTATTTCTTGCATCTAGTTCATCTATCTTACTGTACATGATGAATTCATCAATTCTACATCATTCTTGTACTTTCAATTTAAATATTAAAATTTTCCTGTAAGAAAAATATATAACTCAGTGAATAGTAAAGTTGAAATATGATGTGAAAAATTAGTCGATAAATGTACAAAATACAGCGAGTTTAGACATTATTAACATGGAAATCAAAAGTCCAAGGATCAGGTGTAAATTATCCAAAAATAAGTGGTTATAGTGCATGAAAAGTATTCAAAGTTCAAATTTCTATTTGTATGTTATTCAAACGGCTCTCTATTCAAACAATATCGCTAACGGCATATTCTATACTACTATACTACTCAACCAACTTTTCTTGTGATTTTTTTTTACTTTTTTTTTTTTTTTTTTTTTCTTTTTTTTGGATCATTGCCTGTAGGTCCCATAACTTTATTTCATTCCAAATAAATCTGCGCGGAGGTCAGAAAATTAAATTATGTAAATATGCATGTGCATAATTTGAAATCTCGCCATCTAAAAACTCTTTCCTGATAATAACTATTTTACTAGATAATTAGAGGGCTATATAATTAGTAACACTCCCTAGAGGTGTACATGAAAGTTCAGATTTTATAAGAGTAAATGTCAGTGTAGATGATTTTGCATGGGCATATGTAATTCTCCATTGACTAAGCAAAGTTGCTACCAGGCTCCAATTACTAGAATTTAATTGTCATGCAAGATCCAAAAAAATGAAAAAATGAAAATAGATAAGCTGTTTCAGCCTTGCAGGAGTGGAAGGAAAGCCAAAAAAAAAAAACACTGTTGACAACAGGACTTAGATGATGAAGAATGTGAGGACTACATTCCAACAGCAGCAGTAGGGTGTCGGGCAAGCAGAACACGAGAGAGCCGGGCAACTTGTGTTCAACTTGTTTAATCGTTAAAATATCGAGGTGAAAAATTCAGCTCGTATCCGACTCGAGCGAGTCGAGCTCACTCTCGAACAATATATTAAATTTTCAATCCTCCTACTAGATAAAAAGTAAAAAATTAAAATTAAAAATTAAAATTTTAATCTAATAATTAAAATTCATAAAAAAAAATTATTCTTTTACATTAGGTTGACCTAAAATGTGAAACAACTAGGCTGCAAACTCGGGACCTCGGATATCAATCACCAAATCCTTTACCACTTGTACTAGAAATGATCAATTTCAATAGCTAAATTTTTTTTGGATGCTTTTACGAATATTTCAGCTCAGCCTATATAAATAGATCTCTTTATAATTGAGTTGAACTAAAAATTAAATAATAAAAAATTTTAAATTATATATATATATATATATATATATATATATATATATATATATATATATTCGAGTCGTTATCAAGCCGAACACGAGCGAGCTATCCCAGCTCATGTTCGGCTTATTTATTAAACAAATTAAAAATATTAGCTTGTATTTGACTTGTTTACTAAATTAGTAATTTGATCTGGAGCTCATTTCAAGCTGCTGGATTGCCATCTCTAACAGCTGGATTGCCACCCCTAAACAGCAGCACAGTAGAAAGCACAAATTTAAATTTTTGGGCACCAAAATTAAGATCAATTAAGTTGCTAATGCTAGTAGATTAGTTAGACCACATATAACTTGATTCCAACATCATTGTAGTCGTATTTAGTTGAAGCAAACATAAGTCATAGTATGATTTAATCTTATATTTGTCAACATATAGTGAGAAACTCCATATTAACTGTAATACTTGCAGAAACATATATATGAAAGAAAACAGAACATCGACCGTCCATAATGTAAATGGCAAAAAATTTGATAATTAATACTGAAAGTTCATTAGTTATTGAAAATCTCATAGTATAATGTGTGATCAATCCCTTGTTATTGAAGCAGAATACAAATTTCCCTAGTTTCCATAAGCATCGATAATTTCCCAGCAAACAAACTTTTCAATTTACAGCCGATATTATCTATAAGAAATAGCTCTGACTTCGAAAGAGTTCTGCGGAAAAACAGATCTTCCAAAAGCTAAATTCCTTTACTCTGTTTTATGTTTTCAAAATACAAGAAACACATCATAGCATTAAGCTCAACAAACAATCAACTGATCAATCGAGACGCCGGAGAAGATATTCTACTTCAACAAGCTTCGTAAGCGGCATAACCCACTGATCGTACAGGCGAGAAACAACTAATGGGTCGATCTTACACTTGGCTTCATCATCACACTTCTCTAAGGTGACATTTTGTCCAAAAATGCTCGCCTTTTTCTCCACCCTTCTTTTGACCCTCTCTTCAACAGCCGCAAATGTTAGCATTTTCATCAAAGTGTCCCTATCCTGCATAAAAAGCCAAAAAATCGAAACAAGTTGCATAACATATCGATTCCTACACCTAGATGAGAAAGGAAGATAAGGCAAAGCCAAAAGCATCCAACTGTGAGAAAGCTAAAGTTGCCGCCAATTGTAATGAAGAAAAATTAATTGGTCTAACCTGTGCTTGTATTGCTCGACCGTAGTCGTGCGGAGCATCAATAAACTTCACTTCTGCTACATACTTACCAGTATGAATTCTTCTTGAGAGAGCCTATGAGGATAGAATTGTAACCAATTACTTAGGAGGCATTGTTCGTAGAAGCTATGAATTAGTTTATTAAATGGCGCCAAGCATCAGCGATGCACACTAGATGTTCATGATGCCATATCTTTATTGTTTTTATAAATAGAGTACCTACAAATTTCAGAACTAATTAACATACACTCATATTTATGGCTCTCTCCATGATGATATAGATTAAAGAATTGTGTATTTTATTGAAAATTTGGAAGGAGATATAATTGATAAGAGAATCACATTACATACAAGGTTTGCTCAGCCTGCTTGAGCCTTTGCAAAACTGTTGTTTGAGTAGAATTATTCGAAATCTCCTCTATAGTTCGTTGCAGCAGAAGTAAAAGCTTCAAACTGGAGCTGATAGTTTTGAGGCTCAAAGTTCCATTTTAACTTTCCCCCCACAGTAAAAGTTCCATACGAGTTGTGATCCAAATATTTGTTTTACTCAAAGCTTTTGCATTTTTGGAGCAGAGAGGCTTATGCTCACAGAGTGAGGAACTTACCTGCATACACACAAGATCTGATGCCACTGTCGATGCATAGTTACCGTCATCACCTTCTACAGTGAATAGCGGAAGCAAGTCGTTGAAGTACATATTCCATATATCCTCATTCATGCTAACAGATGCAGACGTTGGATGTAACACCTAGAGAGATAATGACAAAGGCATGTTTTGGAGTGACGAGATAGTTTTCCACAAAGAGTTCAATGCTGGGCACTCACTTGTGGATTTTTCTGAGGGGGAATTAGAGGCGAAGGTAGATCCTCAGGGAAGAAAGGGACTTCTTCCGGAAGTTGATACCCACCGACCTTCAACATGAAAATGTATAGTATAATTTACCCATTGGACTAGCCATTACCACAAATTACAAATAAAGGCGAGCTAAAAGAGCATTGCAACACAGCGCTACGATACCTGATTTGTTCATTTAACTTTGTATCTTATGCATACTAAGAGTACTTCCATTCGTAAAATGGGAACATCATTTTTAAACTATTTAAGGTTCAACCCAGATAAAGAGTATTTCGTTAAGCTTTTCGTCCGCAAAATCGAAAAGCTTCTGCATTATCTATACAAATTTCGAATCAACTCTAAGAATATCGCTTCTCGATTCATTCATATTAATATAAGAACACAAGCCCGCGTGCTTACCAAAGCACTCCCATCTCATTTTGAAATGGATTCGTCAAATTTAAAAACTTCACTCTACAACTCCTTTGCGTAGATTGTTGAGCCTTTTGACGAAAAATGACAAATCTAACCCAATTTAACAAAATCTTACCAAAATGAAAACTTTTACACAACCATACCTACCTTGGCGAGGAGAGCCTCGGCATCTCGCACGTAGAGCTCGGCGAGGGTACGTTCACCGACGGCGCCGAGGAGGGAGGGGTCGTACACGGGGGCGTTGCGAGGGAACCTCGCCCTCTCTACAAGGGCGAAGACGATCGAATCCTCTTGGCGGATTAGGGCATCCCTCACCGAATCCAGGGTCAATCCCATCGATCCTCTACACGAAGAAGAGGGACGAGAGATTGAGTGTGACACAGAGAGAGAGAGAGAGAGAGAGAGAGGAGTACGAGAGGGAGAGGTGGATTACTTGGTGGAATCCATGTCGTCGTCGTCGTCGTCGTCGTCGGGAAAGTGGAGAGGGAGGAGTCAGTTCGATTTGTTTGTTGTTGGAGAGAGACTCCGAGGAAAATACCAATAATGAGGGACGACCCGCGTGGAAAGAATGTTTAATCACACTTTACTAATCACTTTGCAAAAAAAAAAAAAAAAAAAAAATTGTACAGGCCAAAATTGCATAAAATACTAATCACTTTATTTATTTATTTATTTATTTTACAGATTTAATTTGAATTTTTAAAAATCTGAAAATTTAAACAAAATGCTCCTGTGCTAACACTGCATTTAATATACTTTGATTCTATGATGGTGTTCACCTAAGAAACAAAATAAGGAAAAAAATAACAGTTGGTAGATCTAATTTCTCCACTATTTTTTTTTTAAAAAAATAAATCATAAAAAAATCGCTCATCAATTTGCACTCAACACAGAAACCAAGTATAATAATCGAAAGATGACACGTGGTACACCAAAAGCCGAGTATAACACCCAATCTTCAAAAGACTTTAGGCAAGAGAGGACTACACGAGATTTCTGCAACCTACACAATTTCGACTCAAACATCCTCCGCAAAATAAAAAATATACCTATAAATGTCGAACATGGCCGAATAAAAAATATGACCGAATAATGCGCTATTACACACTAGTTTAAATAAACAAATTTTCTTCAGTAAAGAAGTTCTCCTCCCATAAAATGAAATGACCATTGTTATTTACTTTCTTTCAATTCTAGTATCTATTAACTTTTAGTTGAAATTTACGATTTTCTCTACAACTTTTCTAGTGTAATTTTTTAGCCCTCTTAAAAGTAGTTTAACCTTGTAATCCATTATGTTGCCAAATTAATACAAAGATGATTCAACTGATTGGGCCGAATCTCCTTCGTTGGAATGTGCAATTAAGAAGGATCCAATTAAGTTGGTTTCTACTGAACCTGATCAGGTTGATCGCTTGATTATGAAGCACATTTCGAGAATCAACTCAAGAGCCAGTTGACGACGAGACGATCTTCGCAGTCCGACTTCGGTTCACACCAAACACTAGTAGCTTAATGAAACCTCGAAGGGCATAATGATAAAATAATATTTTCGAACTAAAATATGGTGCCTTTTAACTACACAATAAAATAAATTTTTAAAATTTTAAAATTTACATAAATACATGTATAACATTTTACAGTTTGGAGGGACAAATATATAGTATTCTAAATTTGTAGATATAAAAAATAATAATAATAAAAAAAACTATCATTGTTGGGCAATAGAGACCGAGAACCATAGCCCAAGCCCAATTTCTATGTGGGTTTTTTTTTGTTTTGTTTTCTGAGGCCCATTTACAATGCATTTTCCTACAGTTGAACACCAACAACGAGAAATACGCATGACATGTGACCCCAAGCAAATAAATTGGTACCAGGTGCAAATCTTTGGTTTTCTTAGCAACAAGTACACAGAATCAATTTAACTCACAAGTTGATACCCGAGAAGAGAGAAAGGAAGACGATAACCTGTGAGAGAAACTGAGACACAATTCTGGGACACAACAGCCGTCGTCGACGCATCGAATCAGCCGGAAAAAAACATGGAATCTAGAGTTATGTTAACTTCGCTGAAATGTTTGAACCTACAAGCAAAAGCAGTCCATGAAGCTAATATGAAACTCATACTACAAAACATGTAGAAACCACCAGAGAAAAAATGTGGTCAAATCCAGTAGCTCACCTTCAAGCCAATTAGCAGCAGTTAATAGAAAAATTATGGCGGAACTCGACAAATAACATAAAAATTTTATATTTTCTTCCTTTCTTCTAGTTTGGTTTCTGACAAGAATGATCTTCATCAGCATCACCGAGCCAGAATGTAATGATTCTGATCGTACCGAACTGCCAAAAGAAGACAATTTTGGACAAAATATTAGATATAATTTCTGTTTTGTTAGAACAAAAGAAAATTACCGAACATAGGATGGTTGATGACCACTAAAAATCATAATGAAAAAAGAACGAGAAAGTTAAACAAACAGACATTGCCAGTGGACACGGAAAGGAAAACACATTCAATAGTCTTTCAAGTAGTAGAATTCTTTTTGTTGTTTTCTTCTGCTGCCTAAGTTCCAAATCACATGAAATAATATATATCCATAATAATTCACATAGAACATAGTGTCTAATATTTAAGTATAACTTAATCGAATACTCCAATTTGTCGGAAGACACCCAATTTGGTGAAGTAACTGTCGTGGAATGTCAGTGTGCATTTAGATCAAAGAAAGGGGAATGTCACGCCCCGAGTTTCAAAACAGCGGTCTATTTTATTATTATTATTTTTTTTTTTCAAATCAGAGTTTAAAATCTTGAAACCCGGAAGGTGGACAGACCATCACAAGTATAAAAAATCCTCAGTCCACACGAATATTGTCTCCCATATACATGCTCGGCTAGGCATGTACAATAATACAATCAGAGAGCAACAATTACTTAACTAAACATAAGCGTAAACTTCTACATCTAAATACATCCACAAACATAATAACTCCAAAGTACACTGTAAACATCAAAAGGCTGGAAAACTGTGGTCGATATCAGGGTCGACTCTACCGTGATAGCTCACTGGATCGTCCCAATCTCTCAGCACCCGATTGACTTGAAAAATGGTCACCCAGGGGGTGTGAGATATACTGTACATGTATCCCAGTGGGCACGACGGGCCGAGAAATAGCAAGTCGTACCTACCGTATACCATAATAAGCGGATAGCGAAAGCAGTATAACAAAGCTGAATAACTGGATGCTGAATAATAAGCATGCTGAGCAATAAACAGAAAGGAAAGCACGGTACTCATGACTGTAATTGATCATGCTGAAATTGGCAAATCTGATATACTGAACTGATCATACTATAAACAGAGCTGGTATATATAACAATGCTGTAAACTGAAAGTGCTGAATAATAATAACGGTAAGTACCCAATCAATGCCACTCTTAGTCTCATAGAACCTCAGGCAATGCCACTATTGGTCTCACATAACCTCAGGCTAAATACCACCTGTACACCAATCTGCTGTCATAACCCTCTGGGCTCACGGGTCGCCGCTGCTGACCACTTTACCGGTAAAGTACACCACTGCGGGTAGCAATTGCGCTGGTGTACGTGAAAGAACAACTGACTCTGTGGCGATCATAATACTGATGCTCAAGCTCATGGTCTAAAGACCAAACACACGACATAAAGCCGAAAAATCCCTATCGGGATGCTGAAACTGTAATCTCAACTGGTACTGTATAACTGAATCTAAACAACAGAAACTGAATATCTGAGCTGTAAAGCGGAGGCCGAATAACATAATTGTACTCCTATTCTATCATGCAATATAGAACAGGAAAGGCTAATATAACTAGGCTGGCGACAAAGCAAACATGGCATATGCCAAGCTGTATATATGGATATACCAAATACTGAATATGAAATCATAACGAGAAACTAAATTGAATGGTGGAACTGTAAACTGAACTGTATAGCAGAAGTTGAACTCCTATTCTAACATGCAGTATAGAATAGGAATGCTGAACAAACATAATTGATGACCAATCAGGCATAGCATATGTCCAGATGTATATCACTATACATACTAAGTGCTGAGAATGAAAGCATATAGAGAGCTCAACTGTAAGATCAAGGCAACATAGTTGTAATGATTGAATGCTGGAATGAAAGCAAATAGAAAGGCTCAACCATAGGATCAAGGATACACCAAAAACAGGGGTCCGACCTACCACGGTACCCATAGGGCAGAAATGATAAAGCCCGGACCGAAGATAAATCCACCTCAGGGTAGACGATCATGGTGACCGCTGGATGGCTTACGAGCTGGCGGCTGACTGCTGGGACGTGAATCATACTCACAGGTCAGAAAAAGACTCACTTATACCCAACCCACTGACTCACTAAGTGCAAACAAGCAAAACGGGAAACTTCGCTGAAGTCCCGGGATCTTTCGGAATTTCTGAAAATCCGCCGATCAATCAACTATGATCCAATCTGTGCTAAACAGTAACCAAATCTCGTGAAAACTTCACGTGCTGCCCAGGAACGTTTAATTCAAGGCGTTCAGGCACTAACATCTGATTCTGGGTATGTGCACCGGCGGTGCCATAACCACTGAAACACTTTCGGGAAGCCCATTTTAGCTTCGGAAGTTGCAAACTGAGAACTAAAATCATCAGACTCACCGGGACAGCGCCGGAAACAGCTAGGGGCATCTGGCATATAAAATTAATCACCGCAATTCCTCGGATTGCATGATTAACGGCGAATCGCCGTTAAATCGACGATTTTGCCGATTTACGGATCGATATCCGTATTCCGTTCAATAGAAGGCATCAGATCTCCAACAAAGGGTTTAGAGATCACGTGCACGCTGTCTACAGCAGCCTGCCAAGCTACAATTACAAGTTGACCTCTAGGGTTTAACAAAATCGAATAATCGCATAATTATGTGTAATTTAACACTATTTAAGCTATTACACTTAATCCGGGGACTTTTAAACTGAAATAAAATCGTCAGTAGTTGGGCCTCGATATTCTAAACGTCGTGCTCGCTGTTTGGAAGCAGCACTGAGCCCGAGAAAAACTTCGGGTCTACAAACACCTTGACATAAAGGCTTATTTAGCCACAATGACCAAACCACTCAACTAAATTAATTTCTGAAGTGAGCATCATGCTCAGGAGGTCGAGGGGACTCAGAAGCTCACCTTTGGGTAGACCCGAGGCTACCGGAACAGTGGGTGCAACAAGGTGGCCGTAAACTTGCTCTACAAGTGCTCGGTTTGCTAGATCTTTCTAACCAAGCATTCAGCTTGGAAATAGAAATAAGCATCATGCTCAGGAGGCTTGCAGGAGTCGAGGGCTCACCATTGGGTGACCGACAAGCAGCCAGCATAGGAGTTGGAGCCAACTCGACCATTTCTACAAACACCTAGAGCTCGGGTACAGACCACACAGCAAAGCTCTGGTTCTGGGGGACTCTTTGCGCAAGCATGAGCTTAAGGAGGTTGGAAGGAGTGCCAAGCAGGCCCTGGGGTAGAGCTTCAGCAGCAAATGGCATCAATCACCGAACTCAAGCTTCAAGCTACCAAGCTTGGAGCTCTAATGGCAACTTGCCATGCGACTTCTTCTAGTGCCATGCAAGGCCACAGACGGCTTGCCTTAGATGCCAGGACACTTTCTGGTGCGATGGCCGGCGGCAGGGAGCGGCGGCGGCGGAGCAAGCCCAAGTTAGGCAACATGGTCAAAAGCAAGGGCAGAGGACTGCTGTCTCTCAGCTGAACCATCTCCAACTAGATTTGGTGGAGATGGTCTAGGGATCCTACAGATGATGCCCATCATCTTGTTTTTAGGCCGGAGCAGCCAGATGCGACGGATAGCTGCGGCGGAGCTATTCTAGGGTTCCAGCGGTGTAGTTTAACCGCCGGCCACCCAACAGTTTTACGGCCACCAGGCCAGGCCTGGGGCAACTCCTCAGGGTCTGCAGCATTAACTGCAAGGGGTCTCGGGTCCAGTAACCAAGAGGGGAGAAGGCCTTACCTTCGCCGGAGTTGAAGAAGATGGAAGAAGCAGGTTTTGCTCCTCCCAGCGTCGCGCGGCTACGGCAGGCTGCCGGATCTCCTGGGCTCAACTTCTGGAGGTAGAAGATGACTGCAGGGGGGTCTGGGCACAAGCCCAAGGACTTTGGTGCACTCCCCTACTCCTCACCCGAGATCAAGAGCTCTCTTGCTTTTCCGGCGACGGAGGACGGCGACCGGCGGCGCTGGGGCTCTGGAAGGCAGAGAAGGGAGAGGAGTCGTCGTGGGGGCGCAGCAGTTACAGGGATTGTGCGGCTAGGGTTGAAAAATGCAACCCTATGTTGCTTTATACAACTTTGTAACAAATTGCAATTTACTCCTCCATCACTCACTCTCTTCATTCAGGTCCCTTACTGTAACAACATTATGCACAGAGGTCCCTCACCTAGCCATGGCACTCATTCACATTCACATTTGAATTCTTCAAATTAAAATTTGAATTTCTCGAGTACTACATTACATTACCCCATTGTTATTAGAAGTTTCGTCCTCGAAACTTAACTATAACCTGACAGTTGGCAGTCCACCTTACCAGGGTGCAAGTTTAACACATACACAGCAACAATCAGTTGCTGGACATCTGCACTGTCTAAATCATCCTCGGTGAAAATCAGTCACAAAGCACATAATAAACCGGAAAGCTCACTGAAACATCAGCACTGTCCGGAACAACTCAGGGCTACTAGTTTCGACAAGTTACTTGTAAAGGCCGACGTCGCTTGTATAGACGACCATCAATCACAATGACAACTAGTCAACTGCGTACATGTATAGTTGAGATCTATCCAAAATCCAATCATAGACTGCGATATCACCTCTAGGGTAATCACACCGTGCTCAAAAGGCAACTGCAATGCTAACTTATAGGAAGGTACACATAAAGACCCAATCATAATACTCCTCTTTTTGCAGGGTAGAGTATTTCATCCACTCTTTCGACAATACGTTGTCTGCAGCCAACGTGCTAATCAAAAGAATAGAAAAATACCCACAATCTATCGCCAACAACTAGTTGGAGACATAACTCACACTGAAACCAACAGGAGGTACCAATGTACCTCACAACACCAATCTCTATATCGATACTGAAAACCAATATCAAATGCCACTAACACATCGTGGTCACGAGTGCCACTTAGGCAACTCACTGAAAATCGAGAATGATATCTCAGTGTTCACTAGCACTTCGAATTCCACACCAGTTGCTAACACAGCGCTAGCGACACTAGTCGCAACTTAAAACGTCGACAGGGGTGACCGCAATCCCTCTAGCAGTTCGCAGGCAATGAGTGAATTAAACACAATCCATTACGGACTACCATCGGATCCTCAGGCTATCAGCCAACTGGGTACATCAGGCTCTCAAGTCTTAGTGCACCACCATTACAACCTCACCAAGGCATAGCCACAATGACTACTATTGCTGTAAACACATAGGAGAATCTGTAACGATCCACGAAAATCCAATGCAAGAGGTGGGATCTGAATACAACACCAACCCAATCAGGATTACTATCTGGCCCATAGGCCACTAAAACCGATCAATACTACAACCATGCCAGCGCCAGCGCGCTCACTGTCACCACCACCTCTGCTGGAATACTCGTGAATCCCAGGCTATATCACACTGATCAGGATAGGACACGACTCGACCGACCATACCATACTCGAGCTCCTAACCCGCTGTCACGCCCCGAGTTTTGAAAAGTAGGCTAATTTTTTTTTTTTTTTGAAATAAGAGTTTAACTCATTTCAGGCGTGAACAGATCGCCACATGTATAGTAAATTCTCTGTCCAATTGGACAGAGCCTTTCCTATACATGCACGGCTAAGCACTTACAGTCAATACCAGAGTAGTCTAAACTACGCATACATCATTAGTCATTTTACAATATTTTAAACATAATGCGGAAGGTAAAATATAAAATATACTGGTGACATAAGGGTCGGTACTATCGCAACAGCCTCACCAACGTGTCCCGACATCCTAACACCCCAACGACCTGAAAAATAGTCACCCAGGGGGTGTGAGATACATCGACAGTGTATCCCAGTAGGCACGACGAGCCGAGAAATAGCTAATCGTACCTACTGGATACAATAATCTGCGAATAGTAATAGATCAATAGGTAATAGCTGATATATGAAACAAAAACTGGCAGGAAGCATAATCATGATACTGAACATAATGAGTACCAAAATACAGGACTATAGCAAACTGAAATACGATATAATGAACTATGCCTCGGTAATGGAACCAAATACCCAATCAGTAAAATAAAGCAATGGTACTGATAGATGATGCTAATCAAGCTGTAACTGACAAATCAAGCTATAACTGCCAAATCTGATAGTCCTGTAAATCTCAATCCACAAGAGATACTGTTGAGGGCAAATATGATAATTCACAAGTATCGGTGCTACAAAAGAAAGGTACCACTAATCTGTGCCAGTCATACTAGATGAATGTATCATAATCATAATGCTGTGCATATACGGGTACAGAAACATCAGAATCAATCATGGTGATAGTTAAATATAACTGAGCAGATGTAGGTACTGAAATAAAGCATGCTAGTACATGGAAGTATATAAGCAATGCATCAATCAAAGAACAGCAAGTACCCAATCAATGCCACTTTTGGTCACGCAGGACCTCAGGCTCATGCCACTATCTGGCACCTATCTGGCTGACATTACCCCGCACCTCCAAGTGCTGTCTGGGGGCTCACGGGTCTTTCCTCTAGACCACTTTACCGGTAAAGAACACTGTGACGGTGGCCAAACCGTCAGTGTAAGTGACGTACAGCGGTGCGTGGCGATCATAGTGCTATGCTCAAGCTCGCGGTCCAACGACCGGGAAGTCGGCAACAAGCCGAGGATCCCAACAGGGAGGCAGATGTCCGAATATCTCAATCACAAGTCTATCATACATATCTGGAATATCAAAGCGTGTATAACTGGAAATAAATGTAGTGGAATATAAACAACTGGCATGATCAGACTGTAATAACAACTATACTGTGATATATGAACAGGGGAGCAAGCATATAGGCGAATAGAAGATAACGAACATCTATGAAAATAACACAGGTATGCATAATCAGGGCTAAGTCAAGAACAGGTGTCCGACTAGACTAAAGCAACCAGAGGGCCGAAAAGATAAAGCCCGGACCGAAGATAACCCAACTGTGTGTAGGCGGACCAATGACTCCAACAGAAGGCTCGTGGGCCGTAGTCAGACTGCAAGGACCTGAATCACGAATACTAATCAGGGACGGATAACAACATCTATAAACTGTTCTATTACATCGAAGTACGCGAAACTCGCGCCGAAAGCCGTTAAACCGATGATTTCGCCGATTTACGGTTCGTTAACCGATTCCCGCTTAACGAAGACCAACAGACCTCTAACAAGAAGCTTAGAGGTCATGTACACACTGCCCGAGACAGCCCATGAAGTCATATTGCAACTTAGTCCTATGGTTTTCCAAATTTGCATAATTACTCTCAATTAAACACTGTTCCGACTAGATCTCCCAATCTGGGACGTTTTAACCTACGCCGTAAATTCCAGTAGGTAGATTTCGACGCCACAAAACCCGTGCTCACTGTTTTGAGTGGACACGAAGCCCGAGGGAAAAGTTGGCCCATAAAAACTAAGTCCACATTAGGCTATATTGCAAGATTAAGCTAACAACTTGTCCTTTATCGGAATTAGAGTGAGCACCATGCTTAAAATGATCTACAGAGTCAAGAGCTCACCTCAGGTATGACGCAGACAAGCCGGAAAGGTCGCCGGAGCAAGATGGTTCAACCTCCAACAAAGCTAGAGCTCGGTTTGGCCGAGGCAAGGTTAGCTCGGGTTCAAGATGCACACTGAAGCAAGCAGCAGCAGGAGGATGCTCAAAGAGGTGGCTCGGTCACCTCTAGACCCAACTCCGGCAACTCCAGGTGGCGGTTGGCCGGAATAAAGCTCCTAAGACACCACAAGGACAAGGTTAGGTCATCTTCCCATACAGAGACTTTTGGGCCAAAGCGACTTGGATGCGAGGACTCTAAAAGGTCAGTAAAGCTTACCTGGGTGATCCGCCGTCGACTGGAGGCGTCGGCGGCGGCCGGAGACCAAGCTCGGGCAACCTTGGATGCAACAATGGAAGGTAAATTTTCCCCACGATAAACTTCGCATGCAAATACATGGGAAGCTTTCAACCATCCCAAGGAACATACCTGGGTGGTCGGACGGCGACTGGAAGCGGCGGCGATGGCCGGCGGCGAAACTCGGAGGGCTCTAACGGCGGATTCCGAACCGTGGCTCTTGAGTCCTAGCAACTTGCACAAAACCACTCACCTCGATGCCGTGGAGCTTGCTGAGGTGATGGCCGGTGACTTGGGTGAGCGGCGGCGCCGGGCGGCGAGGTTCGACCAAGACAAGATTTTGCCCGGTTCAAGGGCACGCCTGAGCGTCGCGGATCCTCAACCGATCACTCCCAAACTTGGAGGAGATCTTGCAGTTGACAAAATAAGCCTTCCCAACGTGGCCGATCGCGTTTCCAACGGATGGATGAAGCCCGCGCCCAAGATCGGCCAAAATGTGGTTTTCCAGCGACGGGGCGCTCCCGTCGGCAACCGGGAGCACGGCGGCGGCTCGGGCTTCACAGGGATGTTACACTCGACGTCAGGAAGAGTTTGATGGGGTCCAAGGGCCACTTAAAATAAGAAGGTTTCAAGATCTTACCTTGCCGGAAAATCAAGGAAGAAGAAGATGGCCCGCGGCGGCGCACGGCGGATCCCGGCGTCGGGTTCACCCTGGCTCGACGTCACGCACACAGAGGGACACCCAGTTGATGTTTGGATCAACCTAACTTCTCCTTGATGCCTCCCATGCCAACAACCCGAGAAGGAGATCTCGTTTCTTTGCCTTCTTGGCCTTCTCCGGCGAGGGGCGGTGGCGGCTGGCGGCGTAACGCCCGTGGAGAGAGCAGAGGGAGATGAGAGGTTGGTGGATGCGTCTAGGTTTCTGGGTTTAGGGTTGCTAGGGTTTCAAGGAGAACCCTAATGCATGTATATATATGCATATTGCTACAAATGCATTTTGCCCTCTCAACTCTGGATATTTAGACCTAGGTCCCTCACTGTAGCTCTATTTCACACTTAGGTCCTTCTCCACAAAGCAGCACGCAAATCGGAGCATAAAATATAGGGATTATGGCGTAAAATATTGCATTTTTCGCTGTTTTTCGCATTTTTCGAGGCATTCGAGTCATCAAACGAAAAAACGGACTTCACCACGACGTTCGGCTCGACGAAAACTATCAGGTAGCGATTTTTATTTTTCGACAAAATGCCCGGATAAATTCTCGGTCCATAATTACTGTCCCATTATACAGTTTTTCACGCTTTTCGAGACTCTAGGGTCATCAAACTGAAATTCCGTCAGCGCCATTGAACTCAGATCGATGAAACCGATCAAAACGGCTACCTGGATCGCTATGATCGGAGTCCAGATAGTGAATTGGCTAACGTTGGCACCGAGGGGATTTAGAAATAGGGGTTACTATTCATCCACTGTTCACATCTACTATTCACTTAAGTAGCAGGTCCCGCCCGCTTCTTCGCTGATTTCTGGACGATCCGACCGTTGGATCGAAATTTGATCAACACCATTTTCGATCAGTTCGACGAGACGGTCGCGCTGGTGATTTCAGATTATCGAGATCAGACTCGGATCTGTAAGTCGGGGAACCGTGTCCCGAAAATTGTGCAATTTGCACACCGGTACACAACCACTTAGATTTCTTTTGTAGTCAAATTTCACGAGTCTTACACCCGCACTCTCGCGTAAGTCACAAATTATCCTAGGGCTCAATCCTAACCATTTTCTAGGTATCTTATACCTATTTCTGTGATACCATCTAATCTGTCACGCCCCGAGTTTCGAAACAACAGTTTAATTTTTTTTTTTTTTTTCAAATCAGAGTTTAAAACCTTGAAATCCGAACGTGGACAGACCGCCACAAGTATAGAAAATCCTCTGTCCACATGGACAGAGTCTCTATACATGCTCGGCTAGGCAGTACAATAATACAATCAGAGAGCAACAATCACTTAACTAAACATAAGCAAAAACTTCTATATCTAAATACATCCACAAACATAATAACTCCAAAGTACACTGTAAACACCAAAAGGCTGGGAAACTGTGATCGATATCAGGGTCGACTCGATCGGTACAGCTCACTAGATCGTCCCAATATCTCAGCACCCGACTGACCTGAAAAATAATCACCCAGGGGGTGTGAGATACACTGTACATGTATCCCAGTGGGCACGACGGGCCGAGAAATAGCAAGTCGTACCTACCGGATACCATAATAAGCGGATAGCGAAAGCAGTATAACAAAGCTGAATAACTGGATGCTGAATAATAAGCATGCTGAGCAATAAACAGAAAGGAAAGCACAGTACTCATGACTGTAATTGATCATGTTGAAACTGGCAAATCTGATATACTGAGCTGATCATGCTATAAACAGAGCTGGTATATATAACAATGCTGTAAACTGAAAGTGCTGAATAATAATAAAGGTAAGTACCCAATCAATGCCACTCTTAGTCTCACAGAACCTCAGGCAATGCCACTATTGGTCTCACATAACCTCAGGCTAAATACCACCTGTACACCAATCTGCTGTCATAACCCTCTGGGCTCACGGGTCGCCGCTGCTGACCACTTTGCCGGTAAAGTACACCACTGCGGGTAGCAATTCCGCTAGTGTACGTGAAAGAACAACTGACTCTGTGGCGATCATATATAATGCTGATGCTTAAGCTCATGGTCTAAAGACCAAACATACGACATAAAGCCGAAAAATCCCTATCGGGATGCTGAAACTGTAATCTCAACTGGTGCTGTATAACTGAATCTAAACAACAGAAACTGAATATCTGAGCTGTAAAGCTGAGGCTGAATAACATAATTGTACTCCTATTCTATCATGCAATATAGAACAGGAAAGGCTAATATAACTAGGCTGGCGACAAAGCAAACATGGCATATGCCAAGCTGAATATATGGATATACCAAATACTGAATATGAAATCATAACGAGAAACTAAATTGAATGGTGGAACTGTAAACTGAACTGTATAGCAGAAGCTGAACTCCTATTCTAACATGCAGTATAGAATAGGAATGCTGAACAAACAGAACTGATGACCAATCAGGCATAGCATATGTCCAGATGTATATCACTATACATACTAAGTGCTGAGAATGAAAGCATATAGAGAGCTCAACTGTAAGATCAAGGCAACATAGCTGTAATGATTGAATGCTGGAATGAAAGCAAATAGAAAGGCTCAACCATAGGATCAAGGATACACCAAAAACAGGGGTCCGACCTACCACGGTACCCCATAGGGCAGAAATGATAAAGCCCGGACCGAAGATAAATCCACCTCAGGGTAGACGATCACGGTGACCGCTGGATGGCTCACGAGCTGGCGGCTGACTGCTGGGACGTGAATCATGCTCATAGGTCAGAAAAAGACTCACTTATACCCAACCCACTGGCTCACTAAGTGCAAACAAGCAAAACGGGGAACTTCGCTGAAGTCCCGGGATCTTTCGAAATTTTCGGAAATCCTCCGATCAATCAACTATGATCCAATCTGTGCTAAACAGTAACCAAATCTCGTGAAACTTCACATGCTGCCCGGAACGTTTAATTCAAGACGTTTGGGCACTAACATCTAATTCTGGATATGTGCACCGGTGGTGCCATAACCACTGAAACACTTCCAGGAAGCCCATTTTGGCTTCGGAAGTTGCAAACTAAAAACTAAAATCACCAGACTCACCGGGACAGCGCCGGAAATAGCCAGGGACATCTGGCATATAAAATTAATTATCGCCATTAAATCGACGATTTTGCCGATTTACGGATCGATATCCGTATTCCGCTCAATGGAAGGCATCAGATCTCCAACAAAGGGTTTAGAGATCACGTGCACGCTGTCTACAGCAGCTTGTCAGGGTACAATTACAAGCTGACCCCTAGGGTTTAACAAAATCGCATAATCGCATAATTATGTGTAATTTAACACTACTTAAGCTATTACACTTAATCCGGGGACTTTTAAACTGAAATAAAATCGTCAGTAGTTGGGCCTCGATATTCTAAACATCGTGCTCGCTGTTTGGAAGCAGCACAGAGCCCAAAAAAAACTTCGGGTCTACAAACACCTTGACATAAAGGCTTATTTAGCCACAATGACCAAACCACTCAACCAAATTAATTTCTGAAGTGAGCATCATGCTCAGGAGGTCGAGGGGACTCAGAAGCTAACCTTTGGGTAGACCCGAGGCTACCGGAACAGTGGGTGCAATAAGGTGGCCATAAACTTGCTCTACAAGTGCTCGGTTTGCTAGATCTTTCTAACCAAGCATTCATCTTGGAAATAGAAATGAGCATCATGCTCAGGAGGCTTGCAGGAGTCGAGGGCTCACCATTGGGTGACCGACAAGCAGCCAGCATAGGAGTTGGAGCCAACTCGACCATTTCTACAAACACCTAGAGCTCGGGTACAGACCACACAGCAAAGCTCTGGTTTTGGGGGACTCTTTGCGCAAGCATGAGCTTAAAGAGGTTGGAGGGAGTGCCAAGCAGACCCTAGGGTAGAGCTTCAGCAGCAAATGGCATCAATCACCGAACTCAAGCTTCAAGCTACCAAGCTTGTAGCTCTAATGGCAACTTGCCATACGACTTCTTCTAGTGCCATGCAAGGCCACAGGCGGCTTGCCCTCGATGCCAGGACACTTTCTGGTGTGGTGGCCGGCGACAGGGAGCGGCGGCAGGCGGCGGCGGAGCAAGCCCAAGTTAGGCAACATGGTCAAAAGCTAGGGCAGAGGACTGGTGTCTCTCTGCTGAACCATCTCCAACTAGACTTGGTGGAGATGGTCTAGGGATCCTACAGATGATGCCCATCATCTTGTTTTAGGCCTGAGCAGCCAGATGCAACGGATGGCCGCGGCGGAGCTATTCTAGGGTTCCGACGGTGTAGTTTAACCGCCGACCACCCAGCGATTTTGCGGCCACCACGCCGGGCTGGGGCAACTCCTCAGGGTCTGCAGCATTAACTACAAGGGGTCTCGGGTCCAGTAACCAAGAGGGGAGAAGGCCTTACCTTCGTCGAAGTTGATGAAGATAGAAGAAGCCGGTTTTGCTCCTCCCAGCGTCGCGAGGCCACGACAGGCTGTCGATTCTCCTGGGCTCAACTTCTGGAGGTAGAAGATGACTGCAGGGGGGTCTGGACACAAGCCCAAGGACTTTGGTGCACTCCCCCACTGCTCACCCGAGATCAAGAGCTCTCTTGCTTTTCCGGCGATAGAGGACGGCGACCGGCGGCGCCGGGGCTCTAGAAGCAGAGAAGGGAGAGGAGTCGTGGGGGCACAGCAGTTACAGGGATTGTGCGGCTAGGGTTGAAAAATGCAACCCTATGTTGCTATATACAACTTTGTAACAAATTACAATTTAGTCCTCCATCACTCACTCTCTTCATTCAGGTCCCTTACTATAGCAACATTATGCACAGAGGTCCCTCACCTAGCCATGACACTCATTCACATTCACATTTGAATTCTTCAAATTCAAATTTGAATTTCTCGGGTACTACAGGAAACTTGTTAAGTGTACAAAAAGATTAAGAATTCAGAAGGTGTTCAATCTACATTTCACTCTATAAATGCGGTTCTCCTTGCTAAACATAATCCATTTCAAAATTGTCGTTCCTCACTTGTATGCGAAATCAAACTTGCCCGACATCGCAAAGGTGAAATTTTATAGTTAAACTTGGCTAAAATCAAAGATTGATCACGTACAAGGTAGTTAAACAACCAAAATTAGTAAGGCTCATCGCTATCGAAAAGCATGTTCCAGTAACAGCACTATTTCGTATTATAGAAGATCAAAGAATATTACGATATATTTAGTATGATTGAATATATTGTATATTATTGTCTTATATTGTGTAGGCCTATATGGTATCAATTTGGGGCGTGTTTGGTTCTAATTTATCCTGCCAAGATTACAAGTAATCCCGTTAGGATTACCGCGTTTGTAATCTAGTATGTAATCTGGTATGTAATGTAGCACTACAAATAATGTTGGATTACTTTTAAAATATTACCGAGCAGGAGGGTGAATATCTCGTATTACTGACGGCGGATTATTTTGCATGTTATATAAACTTTATTCTAAAATTAGACCTCAATTTTTTTTTTTTTTTTTTTTTTTTTTTTTTTTTTTTTTTTTTTTTTTTGTAAAAATAGGATTAGGAGGGTATGGTGGGCTTAAAAGCGGTGAATGATTAACCACCTTTATGCATTTCTATATGTCAATTTTAGGCTCCAATTGGGATTATAGGAAGATTGCGTTACATACGGTGAGAAAGTACGACAGGAAAATATTCTGTTTGTTTCCGTACGTAATATCGCTACGTAGATGTATATTGCGATGAATCGGTTATAACATATTTTCTGCATTTTGCCCCAATAATATTGTATCGAATAGCGTTAAAAAGAGATACGTATATTGTCATATATTGTGATGAGTCGATTATATGCTATGTATCGCAGATACTTCTCGAAGCCTTGCGTGTCCGAGTCGGACTCGTGTCCGATGTGGACTTTTAGGACGCACATTCAATGCCAATCGATAGCACATACAATTTACAATATATATATTTTTTTTAAATTTTTTTTTTATGCATATCTAATGTAAGATAATAAATATTTTAACTTTTTGATGAGTACATAAAAAAAAAATTGGACAACATAAATAAATAATGTATAATGGAGATTTTTATTTTTTAAGACATGAACTATCAATGAAAAAATTTATAAATTTTATTCGTATAAGAAATATAACAATATTTTACCAAAATTTATATTTTATATATAATAAATATATATTATTATATCAATAATATTATATTTTATTATCTGTGTTCATGCCGTGTCCGTGTCCTAATTTTTTGAAAGTTGTCAAGTCATCGTGTCTGAGCCGTATCGTGACCCGTATCAGTATCCATGACGTTTAAGATTATATGAAATATTTTCTGCAGTTTCACCAAAAAACGCATAATTCTTATATGCCCAAACTACATTTTATCTTATAGCATTAAAAGCGGTAAACCATTCAGCGCTTTTATAATTTTTACGACGTTTTATGAAATTATGAGAATCTGAAAATCTTTTAAAAGTGGAGAATGATTAACCGCATATATGAATGTGGTGAATCATTTATCGCTCATGATTATTTTTACAATTTTTTTTTTATAGAAAACTTATTATAATTATAAATTACATAGGATTATTTATAAAAAAAAAGTCTTCCCAAACCTTTTTAATACTTCATTTCTAAAATTTTAATTTTAAATTTTGAATTGTCAGATTTTAAATTTTAAATTTTAAATTCTAAAATTTTAAATTTTAAATTTATATTTTAAAATTTAAAATTTAAATTTATACTTATATCTAAAATTTTAAATTTATATTTTAATAAAATATTGAATTTTATATTTTTGTTCAGATTTTAAATTTAAAATTTTAAATTCAAGTATATATTATATTAAGATATAGTTTGGTAAAACATAATATTAAATATGACCACAAGGGTAATTTTGGAATAGACTACATTTAATTGTCAAGATTACTGAATTTTATAAAATGAATCAAACAAAATAATTCTATATACACGATAGTCCAACATTATATTACTGTATTAAATCAAACGCGATAATATAGGATCTGTAGCAATCTGATTCAGAAATCTCAAATACCTGATTATGTCGAAATACCCTGTAATGCTACATAACATGAACCAAACACGCCCTTGTTGTTTTATTCCTATAATAGGTTGGTCTGTATATTATATATTCTCATCAATACAATCCTAGAGGGCTATGCTCTTCACACTTCTTTCATAGTATCAGAACGAGAACCCTAACTTGGAAATATTGATCCATAACCACTATCCACCAAATATCTCATCTTCTTCTATAGGTGATCTCCTCCTGTGTCATACAGACTTCTCTTGTTCTGCTCAGTCCTTCCTGTAGACTCAGTGCCGGCTGGCCTCTCATGTGCCCTCCATAAACTCTTGTTTCTTCGGTGTCACTTGGACTACCTTGCTGCCACTAGATCTAAGCATCATGGATACTGACACATGACACAGAACACGATACGACTAGGAAATGGCGACTCGACAACTTTCAAAAAATTAGGATATGAACACGATATGAACACAGATAATAAAATATAACATTATTGATATAATAATATATATTTATTATATATAAAACATAAATTTTGATAAATAATTGTTATATTTGTCATACGAATGAAAATTTATAATTTTTTTCATTGATAGTTCATATATTTTAAAAGAAAATTCTCCACTATATATAATTTATTTATATTGTCCAATTTTTTTTTTTTATGTACTCGTCAAAAAGTTAAAATATTTATCATTTTACATTATATATGCATAATATATATATATATATATATATATATATATATATATATATATATATATATATATATATATATATATATATATACTTTTTGAATTGTATGCGCTATGGATCAACATTGAACGTGCGTCCAAGAAGTATCCACATCGACCACGAGTCCGACACGATCACGCGAGGCTTAGAGAAGTGTTTGTGATACATAGCACTAGACCCTTGTGCTGTGCCGCTCAAGTCGCTGGAAGTCTCCGAGTGCCGCACAACTTATTATGTTGCTCCTTGGTACCGCTTGGCCTCTCTCTTGCTCCTCGGTATCGCTTGGCCTTCCTTGCAGCACTTGGCCTCTACGGTGCTACTCAGCCTTCTTTGCAGCCGCTTGGCCTCTGCGGTGTTGCTTATGGCGTGACTTGTGCTCTCTGCAAATTTTTCTTGACTCTCTAGTGTCGCCTTGCTGATTTTGTTGTTGCTGGACTCTTGGGTTGTGCTATTTGTGCCGCTGGTAACCTCTGAGTGTAGTTTGGTCTTTTGGTGGTATTTGGTCTTTCTTTTTCTCATCAGAGACTCAATTGGTAATCCTTGACCTTTTCTCCTCCTTTTGTGGTGGTATTTTTTTTTCTCGGTAGCAAACATATATTCTTCTATATCAACTTTACCAGTTATTAACATTAAAACTCTCATACCTTTTAGAACTCACCGATTCTACATATCTGATATGGAAACAAATTTTTCTCAATGCTTTAGAGAGTTCTGGTGTTATTGCCCATATGGACGAAAATAATATTATTTCTCCTTAGACTATTGATACTTCCGTCAAAAAAGATAATTGTGAATCCAGATTATTTAGTTTGGAAGAATGTAAACACCACCATATTTTATTGGATTAATGCTAGTCTCTCTCTTAGCATACTATATATAGTTATATCTAGTTTACCCAAAACAACCCATGATGCATGAAAAACTATTGAGACATATTTTCTTGACAAAATTGTTTCTACAGCTTTTTCTCTGAAGTCCAAATTACGAATTATCAAGAAAGAATCAATTGGCATAAATGAATATATGCAAAAAAAATAAGTCGATCAACGATGCTATTCAGGCAATTGGCGAAACTAAGTCGGATCATAATTTGATCATGACTGTTCTTCTAGGGTAATCCGAATCTAAATACGCATAGAACAAAACCTACCTACGAACAACTTCGCCCACTCTTAATACAAGAAGAGACAGAAGTTCAACCTCGTGCTAACTTGACGACACCATCTGCTACTTCCACCATTGAAGGAGAAGCACTTTATGCAAATCGAGGACGAGGTACTCGTGGCGGTCATGGAGTAGATATCGCAAAGGCCAAGGATAGCGTGATAGACACAATTTATACCCCGGTCGTGGATCTCATGGAACCTATCCATATTCTCAACCTAATAATACTCACCCCAACCAACAACCAAATATGGTCCGACACACAATATTAGATCTGTGAAAAATTTAATCATCTTGCTCTTCAAAGCAGGCAAAGCTTCAATCATACCTTCGTTGCAGATGATATTTCTCAGAGTTTCGCTGCTATGAGCCTTCATCGGCCCAGTGAGAAAGTGTGGTATCCAGACACTAGAGCATCTAATCATATGACCGCTAACTTTGGTATTCTCTCATCTTCTAAACTTTATATTGGATAAGAAAAAAATCTTATTTCTAATGAAAATTTACTTAATATTACTCATACAGGTGAAACACAATTGAATATGTTCTCCAACTCCTTTACTCTAAAAATTGTTCTTGTTGTTTCTTCTATTAAAAGAAATTTACTTTTTGTTCGCCAATTCTACCATGATAATAATTTCTTTCGAATTTTGACTGTTTTAATTTTTTGTGAAGGAAAATAGGGACGAAGCTTCTCAGAGTCATAGATCGAGAACATCACCCTATCCAAATTTTCTAAAGTTGCACATGTAGGGAATAAGCAATAGTTAGCTCTTGTTGCATCTAGATTTAGTGAAGATATTTGGCATAGACAGTTAGGTCATCATAGTCTTCATATTCTTTTTAAATTTAATAAAGACAATAAGGTTGTTTCTGATAATAATTCTGCTACAAAATTATCTATTTGCAATGCTTGTAATATAGACAAACATTTTAAACTTTCTTTTCATAATTCAGAATCTGTCTACATTTTCTTTTCAAATTGTTTATTCTGACACATGACAATCACATGTTCTGACACATGACAAAATTATCTATTTGCAATGCTTGTAATATAGACAAACATTTTAAACATTCTTTTCATAATTCGGAATCTGTCTACATTTTCTTTTCAAATTGTTTATTCTGACACATGACAATCACATGTTCATTCAATTTCTAATTATAAATATTATGTACTTTTTGTTGATAATTACTCTAGATACTTTTGGCTTTATCTTCTCAAATTCAATTATAAGGAATTTGAAAATTTTCTAGAGTTTAAAATAATGGTTGAAAACATCTTTTATAACAAAATCAAAAAAAATTATTCTGACTATGGTAAGGAATATGTAAATGAAAAAAAAAATATGTCCTTTGTTCACAAAATAGGATTATTTAATGAGTTTTCTTGTCCACACACACCACAACAAGCTTGTTTGCTTCCTCGTTTTTGGGTTGATACTATTCACTGCTATTTTTCTTGTCAATTGTATTCCTCTTACTGCTTTGAAAGGCAAATGGTCATACACTGCTTTGAATGGTTGTGTCCCTTCTGACTTGCAACTTTTCAGTTTTAAGATGTTTGTGTTATCCCGATCTACAAAATATTTCTTATCACAAGCTCTCTTTCAGATCGTTTCCTTGTGTTTTCTTGGGACTCCCCGATAGGCACAAAGGTTTTCGTTGCCTCTATCTGAGCACTGGTAAAATTTTCATTTCTCGATATGTTACTTTCGTTGAAACGGTGTTTCCCAATTCCTATCTTTCCAAATTTTCTATCTCTTCAGCATATGTTTCTACTGTTTCAAACTTTCAAATATTTTCATTCTAATCCTCCTATACTAGGTGAGAGCCCGTATACTATTAATGCAATTTTTAGCTTCTATTTCACACACACCTTCACTGCTGTCAGTTCTAGTACTTCTACCACTAATGAACATTCTCAATCTCACCGTCTTAGTTATTATCTCAATTTCCTACCACATTGAATGATAATGCCACACAGGTTAGCAATGAGAATGATGCCTCTGTTGCTGGTCAACTTGAACTCAGGATCTATACCAAACAAAACACTATCTGGCCTATTGCAATCCGTTCCCCTACTGATCCGAGACCTCCACAATCTAATAACCTCCACTTTTCCCAAACCTAATGTAGTCCTACTAATATCATACTCTGCTTTACCTACTATTGACTCACGTTTACCTTTTCGTACCCACTCTATGGTCATCCACAATCCATGACGAAGGGTTTGCCTGAGTCTACTACTTTCCTGGCTTCTAAGAGTTCTATTATTCCTACTGAACCTAACTCTTTTGTTGACACTTTTCAGAATGTAGGTTGGCGTGCAGTCATGGTTGAAGAGTTTGATGCCTTATTGGCCAACTCGACTTAGGATCCTGTTCATCCTCCTTCATCCATCAACCTTAGTGGCCGCAAGTAGGTATACAAGGTCAAGTAGAAGGCAAATGGTTCTATTGAGCGTCTCAAAGCTCGGGTTGTGGCTCAAAGTTACAAACAGCAACAAGGTATTGACTTTCATAAGACATTTTCTCTCCAGTCGTCAAGCCGACTACTATTCATATTGTTCTTTCTGTTGCATTCTCGTCTGGGTGGCCACTTTGTCAACTTGACGTGAAGAACATATTTCTTCATGGCTCTCTTTTTGAGGAGGTTTATATACGACAACTATCGAGTTTTGTGCATCATTATCTTCCTCATTGTGTTTGTCGTCTACGCAAAGAGATCTATGGTCTCACGTAAGCACCTCGGGCTTGGTTTCAGCAGTTTACTTTCTTTCTTTCTTAATTAGATTTCATTGGAAGCACCGCTAATCCCTTGATGTTTATTTATCATTCTTCTGGCACTCTTATTCTTCTTTTATACGTCGAAGATATTATTGTCACCATAAGCTCGTCCTCTTTTTTGGAAGCTCTTATAGGCACTTTACAACGAGAATTGCAATAAAGGACTTACATCCGCTACATTATTTATTGGGTATTGTGGTTAACTACTCTCCCTCTGGCCTTTATCTGACTCAACAGAAATATGCGCATTAACTACTTACGCATCATTAATTTCTTGATAGTAAACATATTTCCACTCTGCTCTTTCCGACCACTTGTCTCTCATCTCATAAGGGGCATCTCCTTAACAATCCTTTTACTTATTGTCAGATGGTTTGTGTAATGCAATACCTTACCTTCACACGGCTCAATATCTCGTATGTTGTCAATTCAATTGCTCAATACCTTCATGCACCTTAAACGTCTACTCCATTATAATCGGGAAATGTTGTTTGATGGCATTCCTATATCTCACTGTGTCCATCCTTCACTTGTTTTTTTAGATGCTGATTGAGCTGGTTGTCCGAATACACGCTGGTCTACTTCAGGGTATCACATATTTCTTGGACCTAATCTTATCTCGTGGTTGGCTAAGAAGCAACTTACTATTTCTCATTTTAGTTCTGAAGCGGAGTATCGCTCTGGCTTGCACGCTTGCCGAGACAATTTGAATCCGTCATCTATGGTGTCTCCATATAACGCTCTATTTACATCTATTGTGATAACCTTAGCACCATATATCTTGCTACCAATCTAGTTCTCCACGCTCGTATGAAGCACATTGAACTTGATCATCAGTTTTAGCAAGAAAAAGTCTAATTCGATGACTTTGGATTTAATCCATATCTCCAATGATAAAGCAATTTGCTGATATCTTCACAAAACCCTTCTCCCCTTCTCGGTTCTCCATGTTACGAACCAATTTTCGCATCCGACCGATGGATGCTTAGCCTACGGAGAAATGTTACGATATAACAGTATGATAAGATATATTGTATATTGTTGCCTCGTATAGTGTAGGCCTTAAAGTTATCTCAGATTGTATTATTACTTTAATAGATTGGTCTGTATATTATATATTCTTATTAATACAACCCTAGAGGGCTATGCTCTTTACCCTTCTTTCAAAGAAGAACATAATATTTCCTGAGATATATTCCTAGAGGATGACAAGCATGATTTTGGAACCTCGAAGAAATCATACATAATCTCACTTACTATTGGTTGTAATTGTAAAGCCACATAATAATTTGGCAGGGAAGTGTTGTTCCCCAATTCAATCTTCCGAAGTAGTGCTTTGTGTAGAGTACCAAAGCTTTGTAGCTGTTCGGGCGTATTTCTTTTAGCTGACCGACACATCTGGAGATGTTCGAATCGAGCGAGTATCGTTTAGCGTGAAATAGACGCGAAAATAGACTTTGGATCACAAATAGCAAGGAACTGGAGTTCCAGAGCTTTCGGGCGCCCTAAAGATGTTCCGGATGCCCGAAAGTCTTACCTATTTCCGGGAGCCCGAAAGTTACTGTAGCAATCCGAAAGTGTGTGGCTGGGATTTCCTCGAGATTTGTGGATGACTGTGTGGTTGGGATTTCGTCGCGCCAAAGCTTCAAAGCTAGATGAGAGTGATGAGTGGAGTTTTCCTAAGGTGGATTGAGGTAAGCATCGAGTTTTTTCAAATTTTTGAGTTTTCTCGGATTTTGCGGATTTCCTGGCTAAGATGTGGAGTTATGGGATTTGATTGATGGTTGTTTTTTCCTCCTTTCTCCTCGTTGTATGTTGTATCTCCATGTGCTGGGAAGCTCTGTGAACAGAGGATTTTGGTGGTTACTATTCACTATATTAAGGGAACCTTGGGCTGAGACTTTGATAGTGTTGTGCTGAGGCTTAGAAAGTGTGTTTGTGCTCGAGCTGAGAACTTAGAGATTTAGCTTGGAAGTTTGTTCGAAGATTTCTTGAGCATCTTAAGGCTGTCCTAGCTGAAGATGAAGCATGGTTGCGTGCGCGAGTGCCGAAGCTTCATCTCGGCAGTACCTTGACAGTGGGTTGAACCGCACCGCTTCGACTTCTTTCCCGTGGTTGGATAGCAATCCAGATGGGTTAGATTTATTACAAAATCTACGAGTTTTCTTCTACGTCTATTTTATAGATGTCCAGCATGTTAGTTTTAGCTGTTTGTATACCTAGTAAAATCTAATAGTTGCCTGAAAAATTGTGAAAACTTAGTTTGAAATACCTAATATTTTTGGCATATTCCTGAGATTAGTAGACACTGGAAAATAATTTTTTATCAACTGTTTAACCTATATCCAGGGTTTCAAGTGCCGCCCGTGCCGCTGCGGCACGGGCGGCACGTACCGTGCCCCCAATATGGGGGCACGGTACAGGGGGGTGCCACAGCAACCCCCCGTGCCGCGATACTCGCGAGGGTATCGTGCGAGACAGCGCGATACCCTCGTGGGTATCACGCGGCACGGGCGGCATGTTCCGCCCGTGCCATTTTTTTTTTTTTCCTTTTTTTTTGTTTTTTTTTTTTATGTGGCCCCTCCTCTCTCTCTCTCTCTCTCTCACTCACTCACTCACTCACTCACTCACTCAAAGTAGTTTTGATTGTTTTTGTTTTTTTAAGATTTATTTATTTATTTATTTGGTGGGTTTTGTGTCTCTCATCTTTTTCTTTTTTTTTTGGTAGATTTTTTTTTTTTTTTTTTTATAAGTCCTTATGTTCTTCAATCGTTTTTTTTTTTTGTGATTTTTTTTTTGGGGGATTGGCCTTTGTATCCCCACGTAGTTTTTTTTTATTTGAATATTTTTAATTTGTAAAGTTTTTTAAAAATATATATATATAAAATTAGATAATTTTTTATCTGTTGTTTATAAAAAGTTGAAATAGATATACTTGATTTAATTATTATATAGTTACATTTTTAATTATTTTGGATAGATCTAGTATTTTATATAAGATTTGCAATAAAAATAATTTTTACTTTAAAGATTTTGTTTTTTAATTTAAAAAATTAAAAATACTAATAAAATTAAAAGTTAAATTAAATCAATTGATACTTAAATTTGTTTAATTTATTTGTCATATAATTTATTGCTCATGTTGTTTTTTTTCAATATGTTGTTCTTTTTCTAACTTTTTAAAATAAATTTTACTAGTAAATTTTATTATTATATTCTAATTTCTATTCTCTATGAGGTATAATTTTTTTTTTACATTTAAAAAAACTTACCACTATATTAATTGATTAGTACAGTAAGCTATATATAGTCAATATTCATAATTATTTGACTAAATCTTTCAAATAACATTATAAAAGTTTATTAGGAACAAAAAAACTATAAAAAAAACGTGCCAAAGCGTGCCACTGAGAGGTCGTGCGTATCCATCGGCACGCAAGCGTGCCACGTGTCGGCACGGAAGCGTGCCGGTACCGTGCCAAGCGGACAATGGCACGCCCCCGTGCCACGGCACTTTATTCCTTGCCTATATTTGAACCCCTAGAAAAATTATTCCCCCTAGAAAAATTATTATACTGTGTATTGCTATTATCAACTCTTGTATTTTTCTCTCGCCCCAGGTAAAGGGTTTGAGTGGTCGGGGTAGTATAGGTTGCATTTATGCTCGGGCCTGGAGGCCGAGTAGATTTTTGTAACTATTGCTAGTTGAGATTCTAGTGTCGGGAGCGTTCGGGTATACTGTGTTCCCGGGCTGTTGAGTGTTTCCAGCCAGTGATGTGAGCTTGTTAAGCACTGTTTGTCGATCTGGTTGATCGTGGATTTGGATTATAGCCTGCATGAGTCGTATTGAGCTAGAATGAGATGCACATCTTTTTTCTCGGTGGGGTCACTGTTGAATTTTATCCAATAATAATTTTGATGATAACAAATAAATTTTAGATTTACATTAAGTATTTTCAGGTTTTAATTGGATTTGAAATGATTTAAGCCGAACCGGATTTGATCAAAGATAAATTATCAATTCAATTGTCAAAATGGTCCGAACAAGATCAAATTGTACCAAATTGGATACAAGTGCCACAACAATACTATGAAGGACTTTTTTGCAATTTTATTGAATTTGAGCCGGTCAACCGAATCGTCTTGGCAAATCCATCACATGGGTTTGATTTGAATTTAAACTAAAATTAGCTATTATTTTTAATATAGTATGAAAAAAGTTTGATATATGGTATAAATTCAAATGTGATTTTACTATGGTATGTTTTTAAAAAAGTTTGAAATATGATATAAATAATTTTTTTATAAATGTGGTATGAATTCAAAATTGTTTTACATTTGTGGTATATTTTCAAATAAACTTTTCAAATTTAGTAAATTTGAAATGTACTTTATAAATGTGGTATGAATTAAAAATAGTTTTATATTTATGGTATAATTTCAAATGATCTTTTCAAATTTAGTAACATTTCAAATGAGCTTTGCAAATGTGGAATATATTCAAAATAATTTTGGAATTAATTCAAATACATTTGCAAATATGGTTGAAATTCAAATTAATATCATTTATCTTTAATCATGCTTCTATTCCATTTTTGAAGTGATGGCCAGTGTATTTAAAGGGGATTTGGTTGTTGTTTGAGACACAACTTGATATCGAAAAAAATTCTCTAAGTTTGAATTGTTATTTTGTAATTGTGAGATTTATTGAGAGGTTATTGTGAAGTGTGATTGTAAGCGGTTTTGGTCTTGCCCTGTTAAAAAGGCTAAGTGATTGTGATTAAAGCGGTGCCTCGAGTAGAAGTAGGACCGGACTGGAGTAGGCGAAAAGGCCGAACCAAGATAAATCATCTGTGTTATTTGAGTTTGCCTCTCTTTCTGTTCTTTCTTTTATTTGGTTGTGCAATTTTTATCTTAGAGTTAATTTACTTGAGTTTTTATTTTTCAACTAATTCACCCCCCTCTTAGTTGCCATTTGATCATTCATTTGGTATCAGAGCGCAGATCTCACTGTTCTACGTTTAACGATTGGCCATATTGATAAAGTGAAAAATGACCTGATGGCCAATCGTTGACGGATCTACAGACTAACTGTCTCGTAAGATGGCAACTTTTCATGGTAACATTGAAGGTCAATCCATCTCCCGTCCTCCCTTCTATACAGGGAGTAACTACAACTATTGGAAGGTGCTGATGGAAATTTTTCTACTATCCCTAGATTTTGATCTTTGGGATATTATAGAAAATGGCTACACCAAGCCTACCACAGCAACTAGCATGTGGAAGGTAGAGGACAAGGCTAAATTTAATTTGAACTCTAGAGCAATGAACGCTCTTCATTGTGCTCTCGATCCAAACGAGTTCAACCGAATTTCTACGTGCAAAACTGCAAAAGAAGTTTGGGACAAATTAACTGTTGTTCACGAGGGAACAAGTCAAGTAAAAGAGTCTAAGATAAATATGCTTACTCGTGATTATGAAATAATGAGAGTATTATTGATATGTACACTAGGTTTACAAATATTATTAATAGTTTAAAAGCTTTTGGAAAAGACTTCTCTGATGCAGATTTAGTCAAAAAAATACTCAGGAGTTTTTCTCAAAATGGATCTTGGGAACCAAAGTTGGCGGCTATTCAAGAAGCGCGCGACCTCAACAAATTTTCATTGGAGGAACTCATAGGATCCCTTATGACTTATGAGTTGCGATTGAAGACGGATCCCTCTACTTCCATCATTCACCCTCATTCACCCTGAAACAAAAAATATAGCACTCAACTCTAACGAGAGAGATGGAGGCGACTCCGACAATGCCACTAATGATAAGATCTCATTTCTTACAAGAAAATTAAAAAATATCATACAAAGAAAACACGGAGCTAGGTGGTCCGGCAAAGTTAATGGTAGATCAAACTTTTTTAAAAGGGATGTCAAATGTTACAATTGCAACAAAACCGGGAGCATGAGCTATGATTGCCAAAATCAAAGTAAGTCTCCCCGGAAGGAGAAAAAGAAGAATAAAGCCTTCTCCGCCGCTTGGAGTGACGACAGCGACTCCGACAATGAGGAATCAAATAAGGAGGTCTCCAACTTAAGCCTTACATATGATGATGCACCTTCAAATCTTTGTTTTATGGCAAAAATAGAAGATGAGGTAAAAGATCTAACTTACGATAAACTTTTAGATGCTTTTTATGATCTTTATGATGATCTCCAAAAATTTGGTCCCAAATATGCTTCTTTAAAGAAACAAAATACATCTTTAATTTCAAATTCAAACTTATTACAATCTGAAAATAAAAGTTTAAAAAATGAGTCAAGTTTATTAAAGAAGTAACTTGAGACCAAAAGTAGTGGTGAAAATCATAAAGAAACTATTTTATTTAAGACTGAAAATGAATCTTTAAAGAAAGACTTGATCGAATCAAGAAACACTTTAGAAACATTCGTTGGTAGCAATAAAGTTCTAAATATGATATTGGGCAATCAAAAATCCTATTTGGATAAAACCGGACTTGGATATCAACACAAGTCTAGTCAAAAGAAAAATATTTTTAATCCATTTGCAAAATATTCAAATGGTGATAAAAATGTGTTATGCACCTGTTGTAATAAAATAGGGCATCATGTAACCCAATGTCAATTTAAGAATAAATTTAAACTTAGACAAGTTTGGGTGGCGAAAGGTTCTAACACCAGTGGACCTAAATTCACTTGGGTACCCTCCTTAACTTGAATTTTTTTGTAGGTATGCCTGCACTCGATAAAATCAAGCGACAAATGGTACTTAGACAGCGGCTGCTCAAGGCACATGACGGGCAACCCAACAAACTTATCGTCACTTGAATATGAAGAGGGCGGGGACAAAACCTTTGGAAATAATTCCAAAGGTCATATCATTGGAAAAGGCTCAATCGGTAACGATCATTTTAAAATTAATGATGTTTATTTAGTAGAAGGACTAAAACATAATTTGTTGAGTTTTAGTCAACTATGTGACAAAGGATTAATTGTTAAATTTGAGTCAACCCATTGTAGCATAATTGACTCTAACTCAAACTGTATTATGTTTAAAGGTTGTAGAACTGGAAATGTATACACAATCGATTGAGCAAAAATTTTCCTAGTAGAGAGAATGTTTTTCAGTTTTGGATAACGATTTTTGGTTATGGCATCGGAGGCTAGGATATGCAAAAGCATGGATGTCATATCTAAACTTGCGAGAAAAGAATTAGTTAAGGGTCTCCCAAAACTTTACTCGAAAGATAGATTTTGTGACACATGCGCTAGAGGAAAGCATGTCAAGTCCTCTTTTAAGCCTAAAATTTTTGTTTCTACTAATAGACCATTAGAACATTTTAATATAGATCTATTTGGTCCTATTAGTGTTACTAGTTTAGGTGGCAAAAATTATGTTTTCATGATTGTTGACGATTTTACTCGTTTTATTTGGACTTTATTTTTGTCACATAAAAACGAAGCTTTTGAATCTTTTAAAGTTTTTATTAAAAGAGTTGAAAACGAAAAAGATTTGAAAGTTTCAAAAATTCGAAGCGACCATGGAGATGGCTCGTACAATGCTTTTAGAAAATAATGTACTTATTTATTTTTGGGCCGAAGCAGTAAATACGGCTTGTTATATTTTAAATCGTGTTTCTATTAGATCGGATAAAACTCCTTATCAGCTTTGGAATGAAAAATCTTCTAAAATTTCATATTTTCACGTTTTTGGTTGTAAGTGTTTTATTTTAAATACTAAGGACTATCGGAAAAAATTTGATACAAAATCTGATGAAGGTATATTTCTAGGGTACTCAACTACTAGTAAAGCATACCGTATTTATAATCGGCATACTTTAGTAGAAGAAGAGAGCATACATATTATGTTTAATGAATCTAACGTTGGAATGGACTCCAATTATGAAGAAATCAATGAATTGAAAAAGATGATGAGTGGGACTTTTATTCAATCTGTCACAAAAAATAATGAATCATCACAAAATGGTGTTGAAATCGTTTCTAAAGAAGGTGAAAAACCATCTATATATGGTGAAGTCATTCCAAGAAATTGGAAGCACAAGTCCCCTCTCATCCGCTTGATCAAATTATCGATAATTTATGAGATGGTATACACGCTAGAACCTCCGTTAGAGAACTTTGCAACAACTTGGCTTTTCTTTCACAAATTGAGCCTCAAAATCTCGATGAAGCATGCAGTGACGAAAATTGGGTCATTGCTATGCAAGAGGAATTGAATCAATTTGAAAGAAACCAAGTTTGTCCCTTGTAGAAAGACCCGTTGATCATCCCGTAATTGGTACGAAATGAGTTTTTTTGAAACAAGAAAAATGAAGCCGGTGTCGTGGTTCGAAACAAAGCCAGATTAGTGGCTCAAGGTTTCAACCAACAAGAGGGAATAGATTTTGACGAAACTTTTGCACCGGTAGCACGACTTGAAGCTATTCGAATTTTACTCGCTTTTGCTTCTTTTAAAAATATAAAATTATTTCAAATGGATGTAAAGAGTGCATTTTTAAATGGCTTTATTAATGAAGAGATTTATATTGAACAACCACCGGGATTTGAAAATCACACTTTTCAAAATTACGTTTTTAAACTCTCTAAAGCACTTTACGGTTTAAAACAAGCACCACAAGCTTGGTATGAAAGACTAAGCTCATTTTTAATTTCAAAAAATTTTAGGATTGGTAAAGTTGACACCACATTATTTATTAAACATTTTAATGATGATTTTCGAATTGTTCAAATTATGTGGACGATATTATTTTTGATGCTGCTAATGAAGTTTTGTGCAAAGAATTTTCTAAGATAATGCAGGATGAGTTTGAAATGAGTATGGTTGGTGAGCTAAACTATTTTCTTGGGCTTCAAATAAAACAAACGCATGAAGGAATTTTTCTAAGTCAAACAAAATATGCTCGTGATCTCATTAAGCGATTCGGGATGAACAATACAAAACCTACCAACACTCCGATGTGTACAACAACAAAATTAGACAAGAACGAATCTGGCAAATCAGTGACACTAAGTTGTACAGAGGTATGATATGATAGTTTATTATATTTAATTGCTAGTCGACCCGATATTATGTTTTCAGTTTGTCTTTGTGCTCGTTTTCAAGCGAATCCTAAAGAATCACATTTAATTGCGGTTAAAAGGATAATTCACTATATTAAGGGTACTTTAACCCTAGGTTTGTGGTATCCTAGGATAGACTCTTTTAATTTAATCAGTTATACCGGTGTCGGCTTTGCAGGTTGTAAAGTTGATCGAAAGAGTACAAGCGGATCCTGTCAATTTTTAGGGCATTCGCTTGTATCCTGGTCATCCAAACAGCAAAATTCTGTAACACTTTCAACGGCCGAAGCTGAATATATAGCTGCCGGAAGTTGTTGTGCCCAAATTTTGTGGATGCAACAAACTCTGAGTGATTTTGGATTTCAATTCGATATTTTTACAAAGCCACTTAATTTTGAAAATTTTGATTGCTTTCGCAGAGAAATAGGAATGTTAAATATTGAGACATTGTGATTTTTTATTGTTGGATATTATCTCTTTCTTTTTGGTCTCTATTTTTAGTTTTTTTTTTTTTTAATATATAGTTTTCGTATAAATTTTTTTTTGCTCTTCCCATGTTTATTTCTTTTTGAATGATTCCAAATAAGGGGAGAAGAAAAAGATTACCACAGTTATTTTTTGAAAGATTTTTTTTATTGTGCTTATTTTGAGGGAAAGTTTTTTTTTTTTTTTTACCTTCTTAAATTATTTGTCATCATCAAAAGGGGGGAGAAGATTGTTGGATTTTATCCAATAATAATTTTGATGATAACAAATAAATTTTAGATTTACATTTAGTATTTTCAGGTTTTAATTGAATTTGAAATGACTTAAGCCAAACCGGATTTGATCAAAGATAAATTATCAATTCAATTGTCAAAATGGTCCGGACAAGATCAAATTGTACCAAATTGGATACAAGTGCCACAACAATACTATGAAAGACTTCTTTGCAATTCTATCGGATTTGAGCCGGTCAACCGAATCGTCTTGGCAAATCCACCACATAGCTTTGATTTGAGTTTAAACTAAAATTAGCTATTATTTTTAATATGGTATAAAAGAAGTTTGATATATGGTATAAACTCAAATGTAATTTTACTATGGTATGTTTTCAAAAAAGTTTGAAATATGATATAAATAATTTTTTTATAAATATGGTATGAATTCAAAACGGTTTTACATTTGTGGTATATTTTCAAATAAACTTTTCAAATTTAGTAAATTTGAAATATACTTTATAAATGTGGTATGAATTCAAAATGGTTTTATATTTGTGGTATAATTTTAAATTATCTTTTCAAATTTAGTAACGTTTCAAATGAGCTTTGCAAGTGTGGAATATATTCAAAATAATTTTGGAATTATTTCAAATACATTTGCAAATATGGTTGAAATTCAAATTAATAACAATTATCTTTAATCATGCTTCTATTCCATTTTTGAAGTGATGGCTAGTGTATTTAAAGGGGATTGGTTGTTGTTTGAGACACAACTTGATATCAAGAAAAATTCTCTAAGTTTGAATTGTTATTTTGTAATTGTGAGGTTTATTGAGAGGTTATTGTGAAGTGTGATTGTAAGCGGCTTTGGTCTTGCCCTGTTTAAAAGGCCAAGTGATAGTGATTAAAGCGGTGCCTCGAGGAGAAGTAGGACCGAACTGGAGTAGGCGAAAAGGCCGAACTAGGATAAATCATCTGTGTTATTTAAGTTTGCCTCTCTTTCTGTTCTTTCTTTTATTTGGTTGTGCAATTCTTATCTTAGATTTAATTTACTTTTTTTCAACTAATTCGTCCTCCCTCTTAGTTGCCATTTGATCCTTCAGTCATGCCCCTCGAGTGCTGCTCCGGAGCTATATCTATTTTCTGCGTGACGTCGATGCAGCCCGGTTGGGCACCCTACATAATTACAATCCTTCGTGGATGTCATGCTAGTAGGTAGGTGCAGGTTTGACTGGACATGATACGGTAGCCAGTGTGATTGGAATGATTTGAACACCTCGAGTG
>CM054949.1:3242890-3290390 GCA_029168755.2 Tillandsia fasciculata
CACATGGACAGAGTCTCTATACATGCTCGGCTAGGCAGTACAATAATACAATCAGAGAGCAACAATCACTTAACTAAACATAAGCAAAAACTTCTATATCTAAATACATCCACAAACATAATAACTCCAAAGTACACTGTAAACACCAAAAGGCTGGGAAACTGTGATCGATATCAGGGTCGACTCGATCGGTACAGCTCACTAGATCGTCCCAATATCTCAGCACCCGACTGACCTGAAAAATAATCACCCAGGGGGTGTGAGATACACTGTACATGTATCCCAGTGGGCACGACGGGCCGAGAAATAGCAAGTCGTACCTACCGGATACCATAATAAGCGGATAGCGAAAGCAGTATAACAAAGCTGAATAACTGGATGCTGAATAATAAGCATGCTGAGCAATAAACAGAAAGGAAAGCACAGTACTCATGACTGTAATTGATCATGTTGAAACTGGCAAATCTGATATACTGAGCTGATCATGCTATAAACAGAGCTGGTATATATAACAATGCTGTAAACTGAAAGTGCTGAATAATAATAAAGGTAAGTACCCAATCAATGCCACTCTTAGTCTCATAGAACCTCAGGCAATGCCACTATTGGTCTCACATAACCTCAGGCTAAATACCACCTGTACACCAATCTGCTGTCATAACCCTCTGGGCTCACGGGTCGCCGCTGCTGACCACTTTGCCGGTAAAGTACACCACTGCGGGTAGCAATTCCGCTAGTGTACGTGAAAGAACAACTGACTCTGTGGCGATCATATTAATGCTGATGCTTAAGCTCATGGTCTAAAGACCAAACATACGACATAAAGCCGAAAAATCCCTATCGGGATGCTGAAACTGTAATCTCAACTGGTGCTGTATAACTGAATCTAAACAACAGAAACTGAATATCTGAGCTGTAAAGCTGAGGCTGAATAACATAATTGTACTCCTATTCTATCATGCAATATAGAACAGGAAAGGCTAATAATATAACTAGGCTGGCGACAAAGCAAACATGGCATATGCCAAGCTGAATATATGGATATACCAAATACTGAATATGAAATCATAACGAGAAACTAAATTGAATGGTGGAACTGTAAACTGAACTGTATAGCAGAAGCTGAACTCCTATTCTAACATGCAGTATAGAATAGGAATGCTGAACAAACAGAACTGATGACCAATCAGGCATAGCATATGTCCAGATGTATATCACTATACATACTAAGTGCTGAGAATGAAAGCATATAGAGAGCTCAACTGTAAGATCAAGGCAACATAGCTGTAATGATTGAATGCTGGAATGAAAGCAAATAGAAAGGCTCAACCATAGGATCAAGGATACACCAAAAACAGGGGTCCGACCTACCACGGTACCCCATAGGGCAGAAATGATAAAGCCCGGACCGAAGATAAATCCACCTCAGGGTAGACGATCACGGTGACCGCTGGATGGCTCACGAGCTGGCGGCTGACTGCTGGGACGTGAATCATGCTCATAGGTCAGAAAAAGACTCACTTATACCCAACCCACTGGCTCACTAAGTGCAAACAAGCAAAACGGGGAACTTCGCTGAAGTCCCGGGATCTTTCGAAATTTTCGGAAATCCTCCGATCAATCAACTATGATCCAATCTGTGCTAAACAGTAACCAAATCTCGTGAAACTTCACATGCTGCCCGGAACGTTTAATTCAAGACGTTTGGGCACTAACATCTAATTCTGGATATGTGCACCGGTGGTGCCATAACCACTGAAACACTTCCAGGAAGCCCATTTTGGCTTCGGAAGTTGCAAACTAAAAACTAAAATCACCAGACTCACCGGGACAGCGCCGGAAATAGCCAGGGACATCTGGCATATAAAATTAATTATCGCCATTAAATCGACGATTTTGCCGATTTACGGATCGATATCCGTATTCCGCTCAATGGAAGGCATCAGATCTCCAACAAAGGGTTTAGAGATCACGTGCACGCTGTCTACAGCAGCTTGTCAGGGTACAATTACAAGCTGACCCCTAGGGTTTAACAAAATCGCATAATCGCATAATTATGTGTAATTTAACACTACTTAAGCTATTACACTTAATCCGGGGACTTTTAAACTGAAATAAAATCGTCAGTAGTTGGGCCTCGATATTCTAAACATCGTGCTCGCTGTTTGGAAGCAGCACAGAGCCCAAAAAAAACTTCGGGTCTACAAACACCTTGACATAAAGGCTTATTTAGCCACAATGACCAAACCACTCAACCAAATTAATTTCTGAAGTGAGCATCATGCTCAGGAGGTCGAGGGGACTCAGAAGCTAACCTTTGGGTAGACCCGAGGCTACCGGAACAGTGGGTGCAATAAGGTGGCCATAAACTTGCTCTACAAGTGCTCGGTTTGCTAGATCTTTCTAACCAAGCATTCATCTTGGAAATAGAAATGAGCATCATGCTCAGGAGGCTTGCAGGAGTCGAGGGCTCACCATTGGGTGACCGACAAGCAGCCAGCATAGGAGTTGGAGCCAACTCGACCATTTCTACAAACACCTAGAGCTCGGGTACAGACCACACAGCAAAGCTCTGGTTTTGGGGGACTCTTTGCGCAAGCATGAGCTTAAAGAGGTTGGAGGGAGTGCCAAGCAGACCCTAGGGTAGAGCTTCAGCAGCAAATGGCATCAATCACCGAACTCAAGCTTCAAGCTACCAAGCTTGTAGCTCTAATGGCAACTTGCCATACGACTTCTTCTAGTGCCATGCAAGGCCACAGGCGGCTTGCCCTCGATGCCAGGACACTTTCTGGTGTGGTGGCCGGCGACAGGGAGCGGCGGCAGGCGGCGGCGGAGCAAGCCCAAGTTAGGCAACATGGTCAAAAGCTAGGGCAGAGGACTGGTGTCTCTCTGCTGAACCATCTCCAACTAGACTTGGTGGAGATGGTCTAGGGATCCTACAGATGATGCCCATCATCTTGTTTTAGGCCTGAGCAGCCAGATGCAACGGATGGCCGCGGCGGAGCTATTCTAGGGTTCCGACGGTGTAGTTTAACCGCCGACCACCCAGCGATTTTGCGGCCACCACGCCGGGCTGGGGCAACTCCTCAGGGTCTGCAGCATTAACTACAAGGGGTCTCGGGTCCAGTAACCAAGAGGGGAGAAGGCCTTACCTTCGTCGAAGTTGATGAAGATAGAAGAAGCCGGTTTTGCTCCTCCCAGCGTCGCGAGGCCACGACAGGCTGTCGATTCTCCTGGGCTCAACTTCTGGAGGTAGAAGATGACTGCAGGGGGGTCTGGACACAAGCCCAAGGACTTTGGTGCACTCCCCCACTGCTCACCCGAGATCAAGAGCTCTCTTGCTTTTCCGGCGATAGAGGACGGCGACCGGCGGCGCCGGGGCTCTAGAAGCAGAGAAGGGAGAGGAGTCGTGGGGGCACAGCAGTTACAGGGATTGTGCGGCTAGGGTTGAAAAATGCAACCCTATGTTGCTATATACAACTTTGTAACAAATTACAATTTAGTCCTCCATCACTCACTCTCTTCATTCAGGTCCCTTACTATAGCAACATTATGCACAGAGGTCCCTCACCTAGCCATGACACTCATTCACATTCACATTTGAATTCTTCAAATTCAAATTTGAATTTCTCGGGTACTACAGGAAACTTGTTAAGTGTACAAAAAGATTAAGAATTCAGAAGGTGTTCAATCTACATTTCACTCTATAAATGCGGTTCTCCTTGCTAAACATAATCCATTTCAAAATTGTCGTTCCTCACTTGTATGCGAAATCAAACTTGCCCGACATCGCAAAGGTGAAATTTTATAGTTAAACTTGGCTAAAATCAAAGATTGATCACGTACAAGGTAGTTAAACAACCAAAATTAGTAAGGCTCATCGCTATCGAAAAGCATGTTCCAGTAACAGCACTATTTCGTATTATAGAAGATCAAAGAATATTACGATATATTTAGTATGATTGAATATATTGTATATTATTGTCTTATATTGTGTAGGCCTATATGGTATCAATTTGGGGCGTGTTTGGTTCTAATTTATCCTGCCAAGATTACAAGTAATCCCGTTAGGATTACCGCGTTTGTAATCTAGTATGTAATCTGGTATGTAATGTAGCACTACAAATAATGTTGGATTACTTTTAAAATATTACCGAGCAGGAGGGTGAATATCTCGTATTACTGACGGCGGATTATTTTGCATGTTATATAAACTTTATTCTAAAATTAGACCTCAATTTTTTTTTTTTTTTTTTTTTTTTTTTTTTTTTTTTTTTTTTTTTTGTAAAAATAGGATTAGGAGGGTATGGTGGGCTTAAAAGCGGTGAATGATTAACCACCTTTATGCATTTCTATATGTCAATTTTAGGCTCCAATTGGGATTATAGGAAGATTGCGTTACATACGGTGAGAAAGTACGACAGGAAAATATTCTGTTTGTTTCCGTACGTAATATCGCTACGTAGATGTATATTGCGATGAATCGGTTATAACATATTTTCTGCATTTTGCCCCAATAATATTGTATCGAATAGCGTTAAAAAGAGATACGTATATTGTCATATATTGTGATGAGTCGATTATATGCTATGTATCGCAGATACTTCTCGAAGCCTTGCGTGTCCGAGTCGGACTCGTGTCCGATGTGGACTTTTAGGACGCACATTCAATGCCAATCGATAGCACATACAATTTACAATATATATATTTTTTTTAAATTTTTTTTTTATGCATATCTAATGTAAGATAATAAATATTTTAACTTTTTGATGAGTACATAAAAAAAAAATTGGACAACATAAATAAATAATGTATAATGGAGATTTTTATTTTTTAAGACATGAACTATCAATGAAAAAATTTATAAATTTTATTCGTATAAGAAATATAACAATATTTTACCAAAATTTATATTTTATATATAATAAATATATATTATTATATCAATAATATTATATTTTATTATCTGTGTTCATGCCGTGTCCGTGTCCTAATTTTTTGAAAGTTGTCAAGTCATCGTGTCTGAGCCGTATCGTGACCCGTATCAGTATCCATGACGTTTAAGATTATATGAAATATTTTCTGCAGTTTCACCAAAAAACGCATAATTCTTATATGCCCAAACTACATTTTATCTTATAGCATTAAAAGCGGTAAACCATTCAGCGCTTTTATAATTTTTACGACGTTTTATGAAATTATGAGAATCTGAAAATCTTTTAAAAGTGGAGAATGATTAACCGCATATATGAATGTGGTGAATCATTTATCGCTCATGATTATTTTTACAATTTTTTTTTTATAGAAAACTTATTATAATTATAAATTACATAGGATTATTTATAAAAAAAAAGTCTTCCCAAACCTTTTTAATACTTCATTTCTAAAATTTTAATTTTAAATTTTGAATTGTCAGATTTTAAATTTTAAATTTTAAATTCTAAAATTTTAAATTTTAAATTTATATTTTAAAATTAAAATTTAAATTTATACTTATATCTAAAATTTTAAATTTATATTTTAATAAAATATTGAATTTTATATTTTTGTTCAGATTTTAAATTTAAAATTTTAAATTCAAGTATATATTATATTAAGATATAGTTTGGTAAAACATAATATTAAATATGACCACAAGGGTAATTTTGGAATAGACTACATTTAATTGTCAAGATTACTGAATTTTATAAAATGAATCAAACAAAATAATTCTATATACACGATAGTCCAACATTATATTACTGTATTAAATCAAACGCGATAATATAGGATCTGTAGCAATCTGATTCAGAAATCTCAAATACCTGATTATGTCGAAATACCCTGTAATGCTACATAACATGAACCAAACACGCCCTTGTTGTTTTATTCCTATAATAGGTTGGTCTGTATATTATATTCTCATCAATACAATCCTAGAGGGCTATGCTCTTCACACTTCTTTCATAGTATCAGAACGAGAACCCTAACTTGGAAATATTGATCCATAACCACTATCCACCAAATATCTCATCTTCTTCTATAGGTGATCTCCTCCTGTGTCATACAGACTTCTCTTGTTCTGCTCAGTCCTTCCTGTAGACTCAGTGCCGGCTGGCCTCTCATGTGCCCTCCATAAACTCTTGTTTCTTCGGTGTCACTTGGACTACCTTGCTGCCACTAGATCTAAGCATCATGGATACTGACACATGACACAGAACACGATACGACTAGGAAATGGCGACTCGACAACTTTCAAAAAATTAGGATATGAACACGATATGAACACAGATAATAAAATATAACATTATTGATATAATAATATATATTTATTATATATAAAACATAAATTTTGATAAATAATTGTTATATTTGTCATACGAATGAAAATTTATAATTTTTTTCATTGATAGTTCATATATTTTAAAAGAAAATTCTCCACTATATATAATTTATTTATATTGTCCAATTTTTTTTTTTTATGTACTCGTCAAAAAGTTAAAATATTTATCATTTTACATTATATATGCATAATATATATATATATATATATTATATATATATATATATATATATATATAATATATATATATATATATATATACTTTTTGAATTGTATGCGCTATGGATCAACATTGAACGTGCGTCCAAGAAGTATCCACATCGACCACGAGTCCGACACGATCACGCGAGGCTTAGAGAAGTGTTTGTGATACATAGCACTAGACCCTTGTGCTGTGCCGCTCAAGTCGCTGGAAGTCTCCGAGTGCCGCACAACTTATTATGTTGCTCCTTGGTACCGCTTGGCCTCTCTCTTGCTCCTCGGTATCGCTTGGCCTTCCTTGCAGCACTTGGCCTCTACGGTGCTACTCAGCCTTCTTTGCAGCCGCTTGGCCTCTGCGGTGTTGCTTATGGCGTGACTTGTGCTCTCTGCAAATTTTTCTTGACTCTCTAGTGTCGCCTTGCTGATTTTGTTGTTGCTGGACTCTTGGGTTGTGCTATTTGTGCCGCTGGTAACCTCTGAGTGTAGTTTGGTCTTTTGGTGGTATTTGGTCTTTCTTTTTCTCATCAGAGACTCAATTGGTAATCCTTGACCTTTTCTCCTCCTTTTGTGGTGGTATTTTTTTTTCTCGGTAGCAAACATATATTCTTCTATATCAACTTTACCAGTTATTAGCATTAAAACTCTCATACCTTTTAGAACTCACCGATTCTACATATCTGATATGGAAACAAATTTTTCTCAATGCTTTAGAGAGTTCTGGTGTTATTGCCCATATGGACGAAAATAATATTATTTCTCCTTAGACTATTGATACTTCCGTCAAAAAAGATAATTGTGAATCCAGATTATTTAGTTTGGAAGAATGTAAACACCACCATATTTTATTGTATTAATGCTAGTCTCTCTCTTAGCATACTATATATAGTTATATCTAGTTTACCCAAAACAACCCATGATGCATGAAAAACTATTGAGACATATTTTCTTGACAAAATTGTTTCTACAGCTTTTTCTCTGAAGTCCAAATATTACGAATTATCAAGAAAGAATCAATTGGCATAAATGAATATATGCAAAAAAAATAAGTCGATCAACGATGCTATTCAGGCAATTGGCGAAACTAAGTCGGATCATAATTTGATCATGACTGTTCTTCTAGGGTAATCCGAATCTAAATACGCATAGAACAAAACCTACCTACGAACAACTTCGCCCACTCTTAATACAAGAAGAGACAGAAGTTCAACCTCGTGCTAACTTGACGACACCATCTGCTACTTCCACCATTGAAGGAGAAGCACTTTATGCAAATCGAGGACGAGGTACTCGTGGCGGTCATGGAGTAGATATCGCAAAGGCCAAGGATAGCGTGATAGACACAATTTATACCCCGGTCGTGGATCTCATGGAACCTATCCATATTCTCAACCTAATAATACTCACCCCAACCAACAACCAAATATGGTCCGACACACAATATTAGATCTGTGAAAAATTTAATCATCTTGCTCTTCAAAGCAGGCAAAGCTTCAATCATACCTTCGTTGCAGATGATATTTCTCAGAGTTTCGCTGCTATGAGCCTTCATCGGCCCAGTGAGAAAGTGTGGTATCCAGACACTAGAGCATCTAATCATATGACCGCTAACTTTGGTATTCTCTCATCTTCTAAACTTTATATTGGATAAGAAAAAAATCTTATTTCTAATGAAAATTTACTTAATATTACTCATACAGGTGAAACACAATTGAATATGTTCTCCAACTCCTTTACTCTAAAAATTGTTCTTGTTGTTTCTTCTATTAAAAGAAATTTACTTTTTGTTCGCCAATTCTACCATGATAATAATTTCTTTCGAATTTTGACTGTTTTAATTTTTTGTGAAGGAAAATAGGGACGAAGCTTCTCAGAGTCATAGATCGAGAACATCACCCTATCCAAATTTTCTAAAGTTGCACATGTAGGGAATAAGCAATAGTTAGCTCTTGTTGCATCTAGATTTAGTGAAGATATTTGGCATAGACAGTTAGGTCATCATAGTCTTCATATTCTTTTTAAATTTAATAAAGACAATAAGGTTGTTTCTGATAATAATTCTGCTACAAAATTATCTATTTGCAATGCTTGTAATATAGACAAACATTTTAAACTTTCTTTTCATAATTCAGAATCTGTCTACATTTTCTTTTCAAATTGTTTATTCTGACACATGACAATCACATGTTCTGACACATGACAAAATTATCTATTTGCAATGCTTGTAATATAGACAAACATTTTAAACATTCTTTTCATAATTCGGAATCTGTCTACATTTTCTTTTCAAATTGTTTATTCTGACACATGACAATCACATGTTCATTCAATTTCTAATTATAAATATTATGTACTTTTTGTTGATAATTACTCTAGATACTTTTGGCTTTATCTTCTCAAATTCAATTATAAGGAATTTGAAAATTTTCTAGAGTTTAAAATAATGGTTGAAAACATCTTTTATAACAAAATCAAAAAAAATTATTCTGACTATGGTAAGGAATATGTAAATGAAAAAAAAATATATGTCCTTTGTTCACAAAATAGGATTATTTAATGAGTTTTCTTGTCCACACACACCACAACAAGCTTGTTTGCTTCCTCGTTTTTGGGTTGATACTATTCACTGCTATTTTTCTTGTCAATTGTATTCCTCTTACTGCTTTGAAAGGCAAATGGTCATACACTGCTTTGAATGGTTGTGTCCCTTCTGACTTGCAACTTTTCAGTTTTAAGATGTTTGTGTTATCCCGATCTACAAAATATTTCTTATCACAAGCTCTCTTTCAGATCGTTTCCTTGTGTTTTCTTGGGACTCCCCGATAGGCACAAAGGTTTTCGTTGCCTCTATCTGAGCACTGGTAAAATTTTCATTTCTCGATATGTTACTTTCGTTGAAACGGTGTTTCCCAATTCCTATCTTTCCAAATTTTCTATCTCTTCAGCATATGTTTCTACTGTTTCAAACTTTCAAATATTTTCATTCTAATCCTCCTATACTAGGTGAGAGCCCGTATACTATTAATGCAATTTTTAGCTTCTATTTCACACACACCTTCACTGCTGTCAGTTCTAGTACTTCTACCACTAATGAACATTCTCAATCTCACCGTCTTAGTTATTATCTCAATTTCCTACCACATTGAATGATAATGCCACACAGGTTAGCAATGAGAATGATGCCTCTGTTGCTGGTCAACTTGAACTCAGGATCTATACCAAACAAAACACTATCTGGCCTATTGCAATCCGTTCCCCTACTGATCCGAGACCTCCACAATCTAATAACCTCCACTTTTCCCAAACCTAATGTAGTCCTACTAATATCATACTCTGCTTTACCTACTATTGACTCACGTTTACCTTTTCGTACCCACTCTATGGTCATCCACAATCCATGACGAAGGGTTTGCCTGAGTCTACTACTTTCCTGGCTTCTAAGAGTTCTATTATTCCTACTGAACCTAACTCTTTTGTTGACACTTTTCAGAATGTAGGTTGGCGTGCAGTCATGGTTGAAGAGTTTGATGCCTTATTGGCCAACTCGACTTAGGATCCTGTTCATCCTCCTTCATCCATCAACCTTAGTGGCCGCAAGTAGGTATACAAGGTCAAGTAGAAGGCAAATGGTTCTATTGAGCGTCTCAAAGCTCGGGTTGTGGCTCAAAGTTACAAACAGCAACAAGGTATTGACTTTCATAAGACATTTTCTCCAGTCGTCAAGCCGACTACTATTCATATTGTTCTTTCTGTTGCATTCTCGTCTGGGTGGCCACTTTGTCAACTTGACGTGAAGAACATATTTCTTCATGGCTCTCTTTTTGAGGAGGTTTATATACGACAACTATCGAGTTTTGTGCATCATTATCTTCCTCATTGTGTTTGTCGTCTACGCAAAGAGATCTATGGTCTCACGTAAGCACCTCGGGCTTGGTTTCAGCAGTTTACTTTCTTTCTTTCTTAATTAGATTTCATTGGAAGCACCGCTAATCCCTTGATGTTTATTTATCATTCTTCTGGCACTCTTATTCTTCTTTTATACGTCGAAGATATTATTGTCACCATAAGCTCGTCCTCTTTTTTGGAAGCTCTTATAGGCACTTTACAACGAGAATTGCAATAAAGGACTTACATCCGCTACATTATTTATTGGGTATTGTGGTTAACTACTCTCCCTCTGGCCTTTATCTGACTCAACAGAAATATGCGCATTAACTACTTACGCATCATTAATTTCTTGATAGTAAACATATTTCCACTCTGCTCTTTCCGACCACTTGTCTCTCATCTCATAAGGGGCATCTCCTTAACAATCCTTTTACTTATTGTCAGATGGTTTGTGTAATGCAATACCTTACCTTCACACGGCTCAATATCTCGTATGTTGTCAATTCAATTGCTCAATACCTTCATGCACCTTAAACGTCTACTCCATTATAATCGGGAAATGTTGTTTGATGGCATTCCTATATCTCACTGTGTCCATCCTTCACTTGTTTTTTTAGATGCTGATTGAGCTGGTTGTCCGAATACACGCTGGTCTACTTCAGGGTATCACATATTTCTTGGACCTAATCTTATCTCGTGGTTGGCTAAGAAGCAACTTACTATTTCTCATTTTAGTTCTGAAGCGGAGTATCGCTCTGGCTTGCACGCTTGCCGAGACAATTTGAATCCGTCATCTATGGTGTCTCCATATAACGCTCTATTTACATCTATTGTGATAACCTTAGCACCATATATCTTGCTACCAATCTAGTTCTCCACGCTCGTATGAAGCACATTGAACTTGATCATCAGTTTTAGCAAGAAAAAGTCTAATTCGATGACTTTGGATTTAATCCATATCTCCAATGATAAAGCAATTTGCTGATATCTTCACAAAACCCTTCTCCCCTTCTCGGTTCTCCATGTTACGAACCAATTTTCGCATCCGACCGATGGATGCTTAGCCTACGGAGAAATGTTACGATATAACAGTATGATAAGATATATTGTATATTGTTGCCTCGTATAGTGTAGGCCTTAAAGTTATCTCAGATTGTATTATTACTTTAATAGATTGGTCTGTATATTATATATTCTTATTAATACAACCCTAGAGGGCTATGCTCTTTACCCTTCTTTCAAAGAAGAACATAATATTTCCTGAGATATATTCCTAGAGGATGACAAGCATGATTTTGGAACCTCGAAGAAATCATACATAATCTCACTTACTATTGGTTGTAATTGTAAAGCCACATAATAATTTGGCAGGGAAGTGTTGTTCCCCAATTCAATCTTCCGAAGTAGTGCTTTGTGTAGAGTACCAAAGCTTTGTAGCTGTTCGGGCGTATTTCTTTTAGCTGACCGACACATCTGGAGATGTTCGAATCGAGCGAGTATCGTTTAGCGTGAAATAGACGCGAAAATAGACTTTGGATCACAAATAGCAAGGAACTGGAGTTCCAGAGCTTTCGGGCGCCCTAAAGATGTTCCGGATGCCCGAAAGTCTTACCTATTTCCGGGAGCCCGAAAGTTACTGTAGCAATCCGAAAGTGTGTGGCTGGGATTTCCTCGAGATTTGTGGATGACTGTGTGGTTGGGATTTCGTCGCGCCAAAGCTTCAAAGCTAGATGAGAGTGATGAGTGGAGTTTTCCTAAGGTGGATTGAGGTAAGCATCGAGTTTTTTCAAATTTTTGAGTTTTCTCGGATTTTGCGGATTTCCTGGCTAAGATGTGGAGTTATGGGATTTGATTGATGGTTGTTTTTTCCTCCTTTCTCCTCGTTGTACGTTGTATCTCCATGTGCTGGGAAGCTCTGTGAACAGAGGATTTTGGTGGTTACTATTCACTATATTAAGGGAACCTTGGGCTGAGACTTTGATAGTGTTGTGCTGAGGCTTAGAAAGTGTGTTTGTGCTCGAGCTGAGAACTTAGAGATTTAGCTTGGAAGTTTGTTCGAAGATTTCTTGAGCATCTTAAGGCTGTCCTAGCTGAAGATGAAGCATGGTTGCGTGCGCGAGTGCCGAAGCTTCATCTCGGCAGTACCTTGACAGTGGGTTGAACCGCACCGCTTCGACTTCTTTCCCGTGGTTGGATAGCAATCCAGATGGGTTAGATTTATTACAAAATCTACGAGTTTTCTTCTACGTCTATTTTATAGATGTCCAGCATGTTAGTTTTAGCTGTTTGTATACCTAGTAAAATCTAATAGTTGCCTGAAAAATTGTGAAAGCTTAGTTTGAAATACCTAATATTTTTGGCATATTCCTGAGATTAGTAGACACTGGAAAATAATTTTTTATCAACTGTTTAACCTATATCCAGGGTTTCAAGTGCCGCCCGTGCCGCTGCGGCACGGGCGGCACGTACCGTGCCCCCAATATGGGGGCACGGTACAGGGGGGTGCCACAGCAACCCCCCGTGCCGCGATACTCGCGAGGGTATCGTGCGAGACAGCGCGATACCCTCGTGGGTATCACGCGGCACGGGCGGCACGTTCCGCCCGTGCCATTTTTTTTTTTTTCCTTTTTTTTTTTTTTTTTTTTTATGTGGCCCCTCCTCTCTCTCTCTCTCTCTCTCTCACTCACTCACTCACTCACTCACTCAAAGTAGTTTTGATTGTTTTTGTTTTTTTAAGATTTATTTATTTATTTATTTGGTGGGTTTTGTGTCTCTCATCTTTTTCTTTTTTTTTTGGTAGATTTTTTTTTTTTTTTTTTTATAAGTCCTTATGTTCTTCAATCGTTTTTTTTTTTTGTGATTTTTTTTTTGGGGGATTGGCCTTTGTATCCCCACGTAGTTTTTTTTTATTTGAATATTTTTAATTTGTAAAGTTTTTTAAAAATATATATATATAAAATTAGATAATTTTTTATCTGTTGTTTATAAAAAGTTGAAATAGATATACTTGATTTAATTATTATATAGTTACATTTTTAATTATTTTGGATAGATCTAGTATTTTATATAAGATTTGCAATAAAAATAATTTTTACTTTAAAGATTTTGTTTTTTAATTTAAAAAATTAAAAATACTAATAAAATTAAAAGTTAAATTAAATCAATTGATACTTAAATTTGTTTAATTTATTTGTCATATAATTTATTGCTCATGTTGTTTTTTTTCAATATGTTGTTCTTTTTCTAACTTTTTAAAATAAATTTTACTAGTAAATTTTATTATTATATTCTAATTTCTATTCTCTATGAGGTATAATTTTTTTTTTACATTTAAAAAAACTTACCACTATATTAATTGATTAGTACAGTAAGCTATATATAGTCAATATTCATAATTATTTGACTAAATCTTTCAAATAACATTATAAAAGTTTATTAGGAACAAAAAAACTATAAAAAAAACGTGCCAAAGCGTGCCACTGAGAGGTCGTGCGTATCCATCGGCACGCAAGCGTGCCACGTGTCGGCACGGAAGCGTGCCGGTACCGTGCCAAGCGGACAATGGCACGCCCCCGTGCCACGGCACTTTATTCCTTGCCTATATTTGAACCCCTAGAAAAATTATTCCCCCTAGAAAAATTATTATACTGTGTATTGCTATTATCAACTCTTGTATTTTTCTCTCGCCCCAGGTAAAGGGTTTGAGTGGTCGGGGTAGTATAGGTTGCATTTATGCTCGGGCCTGGAGGCCGAGTAGATTTTTGTAACTATTGCTAGTTGAGATTCTAGTGTCGGGAGCGTTCGGGTATACTGTGTTCCCGGGCTGTTGAGTGTTTCCAGCCAGTGATGTGAGCTTGTTAAGCACTGTTTGTCGATCTGGTTGATCGTGGATTTGGATTATAGCCTGCATGAGTCGTATTGAGCTAGAATGAGATGCACATCTTTTTTCTCGGTGGGGTCACTGTTGAATTTTATCCAATAATAATTTTGATGATAACAAATAAATTTTAGATTTACATTAAGTATTTTCAGGTTTTAATTGGATTTGAAATGATTTAAGCCGAACCGGATTTGATCAAAGATAAATTATCAATTCAATTGTCAAAATGGTCCGAACAAGATCAAATTGTACCAAATTGGATACAAGTGCCACAACAATACTATGAAGGACTTTTTTGCAATTTTATTGAATTTGAGCCGGTCAACCGAATCGTCTTGGCAAATCCATCACATGGGTTTGATTTGAATTTAAACTAAAATTAGCTATTATTTTTAATATAGTATGAAAAAAGTTTGATATATGGTATAAATTCAAATGTGATTTTACTATGGTATGTTTTTAAAAAAGTTTGAAATATGATATAAATAATTTTTTTATAAATGTGGTATGAATTCAAAATTGTTTTACATTTGTGGTATATTTTCAAATAAACTTTTCAAATTTAGTAAATTTGAAATGTACTTTATAAATGTGGTATGAATTAAAAATAGTTTTATATTTATGGTATAATTTCAAATGATCTTTTCAAATTTAGTAACATTTCAAATGAGCTTTGCAAATGTGGAATATATTCAAAATAATTTTGGAATTAATTCAAATACATTTGCAAATATGGTTGAAATTCAAATTAATATCATTTATCTTTAATCATGCTTCTATTCCATTTTTGAAGTGATGGCCAGTGTATTTAAAGGGGATTTGGTTGTTGTTTGAGACACAACTTGATATCGAAAAAAATTCTCTAAGTTTGAATTGTTATTTTGTAATTGTGAGATTTATTGAGAGGTTATTGTGAAGTGTGATTGTAAGCGGTTTTGGTCTTGCCCTGTTAAAAAGGCTAAGTGATTGTGATTAAAGCGGTGCCTCGAGTAGAAGTAGGACCGGACTGGAGTAGGCGAAAAGGCCGAACCAAGATAAATCATCTGTGTTATTTGAGTTTGCCTCTCTTTCTGTTCTTTCTTTTATTTGGTTGTGCAATTTTTATCTTAGAGTTAATTTACTTGAGTTTTTATTTTTCAACTAATTCACCCCCCTCTTAGTTGCCATTTGATCATTCATTTGGTATCAGAGCGCAGATCTCACTGTTCTACGTTTAACGATTGGCCATATTGATAAAGTGAAAAATGACCTGATGGCCAATCGTTGACGGATCTACAGACTAACTGTCTCGTAAGATGGCAACTTTTCATGGTAACATTGAAGGTCAATCCATCTCCCGTCCTCCCTTCTATACAGGGAGTAACTACAACTATTGGAAGGTGCTGATGGAAATTTTTCTACTATCCCTAGATTTTGATCTTTGGGATATTATAGAAAATGGCTACACCAAGCCTACCACAGCAACTAGCATGTGGAAGGTAGAGGACAAGGCTAAATTTAATTTGAACTCTAGAGCAATGAACGCTCTTCATTGTGCTCTCGATCCAAACGAGTTCAACCGAATTTCTACGTGCAAAACTGCAAAAGAAGTTTGGGACAAATTAACTGTTGTTCACGAGGGAACAAGTCAAGTAAAAGAGTCTAAGATAAATATGCTTACTCGTGATTATGAAATAATGAGAGTATTATTGATATGTACACTAGGTTTACAAATATTATTAATAGTTTAAAAGCTTTTGGAAAAGACTTCTCTGATGCAGATTTAGTCAAAAAAATACTCAGGAGTTTTTCTCAAAATGGATCTTGGGAACCAAAGTTGGCGGCTATTCAAGAAGCGCGCGACCTCAACAAATTTTCATTGGAGGAACTCATAGGATCCCTTATGACTTATGAGTTGCGATTGAAGACGGATCCCTCTACTTCCATCATTCACCCTCATTCACCCTGAAACAAAAAATATAGCACTCAACTCTAACGAGAGAGATGGAGGCGACTCCGACAATGCCACTAATGATAAGATCTCATTTCTTACAAGAAAATTAAAAAATATCATACAAAGAAAACACGGAGCTAGGTGGTCCGGCAAAGTTAATGGTAGATCAAACTTTTTTAAAAGGGATGTCAAATGTTACAATTGCAACAAAACCGGGAGCATGAGCTATGATTGCCAAAATCAAAGTAAGTCTCCCCGGAAGGAGAAAAAGAAGAATAAAGCCTTCTCCGCCGCTTGGAGTGACGACAGCGACTCCGACAATGAGGAATCAAATAAGGAGGTCTCCAACTTAAGCCTTACATATGATGATGCACCTTCAAATCTTTGTTTTATGGCAAAAATAGAAGATGAGGTAAAAGATCTAACTTACGATAAACTTTTAGATGCTTTTTATGATCTTTATGATGATCTCCAAAAATTTGGTCCCAAATATGCTTCTTTAAAGAAACAAAATACATCTTTAATTTCAAATTCAAACTTATTACAATCTGAAAATAAAAGTTTAAAAAATGAGTCAAGTTTATTAAAGAAGTAACTTGAGACCAAAAGTAGTGGTGAAAATCATAAAGAAACTATTTTATTTAAGACTGAAAATGAATCTTTAAAGAAAGACTTGATCGAATCAAGAAACACTTTAGAAACATTCGTTGGTAGCAATAAAGTTCTAAATATGATATTGGGCAATCAAAAATCCTATTTGGATAAAACCGGACTTGGATATCAACACAAGTCTAGTCAAAAGAAAAATATTTTTAATCCATTTGCAAAATATTCAAATGGTGATAAAAATGTGTTATGCACCTGTTGTAATAAAATAGGGCATCATGTAACCCAATGTCAATTTAAGAATAAATTTAAACTTAGACAAGTTTGGGTGGCGAAAGGTTCTAACACCAGTGGACCTAAATTCACTTGGGTACCCTCCTTAACTTGAATTTTTTTGTAGGTATGCCTGCACTCGATAAAATCAAGCGACAAATGGTACTTAGACAGCGGCTGCTCAAGGCACATGACGGGCAACCCAACAAACTTATCGTCACTTGAATATGAAGAGGGCGGGGACAAAACCTTTGGAAATAATTCCAAAGGTCATATCATTGGAAAAGGCTCAATCGGTAACGATCATTTTAAAATTAATGATGTTTATTTAGTAGAAGGACTAAAACATAATTTGTTGAGTTTTAGTCAACTATGTGACAAAGGATTAATTGTTAAATTTGAGTCAACCCATTGTAGCATAATTGACTCTAACTCAAACTGTATTATGTTTAAAGGTTGTAGAACTGGAAATGTATACACAATCGATTGAGCAAAAATTTTCCTAGTAGAGAGAATGTTTTTCAGTTTTGGATAACGATTTTTGGTTATGGCATCGGAGGCTAGGATATGCAAAAGCATGGATGTCATATCTAAACTTGCGAGAAAAGAATTAGTTAAGGGTCTCCCAAAACTTTACTCGAAAGATAGATTTTGTGACACATGCGCTAGAGGAAAGCATGTCAAGTCCTCTTTTAAGCCTAAAATTTTTGTTTCTACTAATAGACCATTAGAACATTTTAATATAGATCTATTTGGTCCTATTAGTGTTACTAGTTTAGGTGGCAAAAATTATGTTTTCATGATTGTTGACGATTTTACTCGTTTTATTTGGACTTTATTTTTGTCACATAAAAACGAAGCTTTTGAATCTTTTAAAGTTTTTATTAAAAGAGTTGAAAACGAAAAAGATTTGAAAGTTTCAAAAATTCGAAGCGACCATGGAGATGGCTCGTACAATGCTTTTAGAAAATAATGTACTTATTTATTTTTGGGCCGAAGCAGTAAATACGGCTTGTTATATTTTAAATCGTGTTTCTATTAGATCGGATAAAACTCCTTATCAGCTTTGGAATGAAAAATCTTCTAAAATTTCATATTTTCACGTTTTTGGTTGTAAGTGTTTTATTTTAAATACTAAGGACTATCGGAAAAAATTTGATACAAAATCTGATGAAGGTATATTTCTAGGGTACTCAACTACTAGTAAAGCATACCGTATTTATAATCGGCATACTTTAGTAGAAGAAGAGAGCATACATATTATGTTTAATGAATCTAACGTTGGAATGGACTCCAATTATGAAGAAATCAATGAATTGAAAAAGATGATGAGTGGGACTTTTATTCAATCTGTCACAAAAAATAATGAATCATCACAAAATGGTGTTGAAATCGTTTCTAAAGAAGGTGAAAAACCATCTATATATGGTGAAGTCATTCCAAGAAATTGGAAGCACAAGTCCCCTCTCATCCGCTTGATCAAATTATCGATAATTTATGAGATGGTATACACGCTAGAACCTCCGTTAGAGAACTTTGCAACAACTTGGCTTTTCTTTCACAAATTGAGCCTCAAAATCTCGATGAAGCATGCAGTGACGAAAATTGGGTCATTGCTATGCAAGAGGAATTGAATCAATTTGAAAGAAACCAAGTTTGTCCCTTGTAGAAAGACCCGTTGATCATCCCGTAATTGGTACGAAATGAGTTTTTTTGAAACAAGAAAAATGAAGCCGGTGTCGTGGTTCGAAACAAAGCCAGATTAGTGGCTCAAGGTTTCAACCAACAAGAGGGAATAGATTTTGACGAAACTTTTGCACCGGTAGCACGACTTGAAGCTATTCGAATTTTACTCGCTTTTGCTTCTTTTAAAAATATAAAATTATTTCAAATGGATGTAAAGAGTGCATTTTTAAATGGCTTTATTAATGAAGAGATTTATATTGAACAACCACCGGGATTTGAAAATCACACTTTTCAAAATTACGTTTTTAAACTCTCTAAAGCACTTTACGGTTTAAAACAAGCACCACAAGCTTGGTATGAAAGACTAAGCTCATTTTTAATTTCAAAAAATTTTAGGATTGGTAAAGTTGACACCACATTATTTATTAAACATTTTAATGATGATTTTCGAATTGTTCAAATTATGTGGACGATATTATTTTTGATGCTGCTAATGAAGTTTTGTGCAAAGAATTTTCTAAGATAATGCAGGATGAGTTTGAAATGAGTATGGTTGGTGAGCTAAACTATTTTCTTGGGCTTCAAATAAAACAAACGCATGAAGGAATTTTTCTAAGTCAAACAAAATATGCTCGTGATCTCATTAAGCGATTCGGGATGAACAATACAAAACCTACCAACACTCCGATGTGTACAACAACAAAATTAGACAAGAACGAATCTGGCAAATCAGTGACACTAAGTTGTACAGAGGTATGATATGATAGTTTATTATATTTAATTGCTAGTCGACCCGATATTATGTTTTCAGTTTGTCTTTGTGCTCGTTTTCAAGCGAATCCTAAAGAATCACATTTAATTGCGGTTAAAAGGATAATTCACTATATTAAGGGTACTTTAACCCTAGGTTTGTGGTATCCTAGGATAGACTCTTTTAATTTAATCAGTTATACCGGTGTCGGCTTTGCAGGTTGTAAAGTTGATCGAAAGAGTACAAGCGGATCCTGTCAATTTTTAGGGCATTCGCTTGTATCCTGGTCATCCAAACAGCAAAATTCTGTAACACTTTCAACGGCCGAAGCTGAATATATAGCTGCCGGAAGTTGTTGTGCCCAAATTTTGTGGATGCAACAAACTCTGAGTGATTTTGGATTTCAATTCGATATTTTTACAAAGCCACTTAATTTTGAAAATTTTGATTGCTTTCGCAGAGAAATAGGAATGTTAAATATTGAGACATTGTGATTTTTTATTGTTGGATATTATCTCTTTCTTTTTGGTCTCTATTTTTAGTTTTTTTTTTTTTTTAATATATAGTTTTCGTATAAATTTTTTTTTGCTCTTCCCATGTTTATTTCTTTTTGAATGATTCCAAATAAGGGGAGAAGAAAAAGATTACCACAGTTATTTTTTGAAAGATTTTTTTTATTGTGCTTATTTTGAGGGAAAGTTTTTTTTTTTTTTTTACCTTCTTAAATTATTTGTCATCATCAAAAGGGGGGAGAAGATTGTTGGATTTTATCCAATAATAATTTTGATGATAACAAATAAATTTTAGATTTACATTTAGTATTTTCAGGTTTTAATTGAATTTGAAATGACTTAAGCCAAACCGGATTTGATCAAAGATAAATTATCAATTCAATTGTCAAAATGGTCCGGACAAGATCAAATTGTACCAAATTGGATACAAGTGCCACAACAATACTATGAAAGACTTCTTTGCAATTCTATCGGATTTGAGCCGGTCAACCGAATCGTCTTGGCAAATCCACCACATAGCTTTGATTTGAGTTTAAACTAAAATTAGCTATTATTTTTAATATGGTATAAAAGAAGTTTGATATATGGTATAAACTCAAATGTAATTTTACTATGGTATGTTTTCAAAAAAGTTTGAAATATGATATAAATAATTTTTTTATAAATATGGTATGAATTCAAAACGGTTTTACATTTGTGGTATATTTTCAAATAAACTTTTCAAATTTAGTAAATTTGAAATATACTTTATAAATGTGGTATGAATTCAAAATGGTTTTATATTTGTGGTATAATTTTAAATTATCTTTTCAAATTTAGTAACGTTTCAAATGAGCTTTGCAAGTGTGGAATATATTCAAAATAATTTTGGAATTATTTCAAATACATTTGCAAATATGGTTGAAATTCAAATTAATAACAATTATCTTTAATCATGCTTCTATTCCATTTTTGAAGTGATGGCTAGTGTATTTAAAGGGGATTGGTTGTTGTTTGAGACACAACTTGATATCAAGAAAAATTCTCTAAGTTTGAATTGTTATTTTGTAATTGTGAGGTTTATTGAGAGGTTATTGTGAAGTGTGATTGTAAGCGGCTTTGGTCTTGCCCTGTTTAAAAGGCCAAGTGATAGTGATTAAAGCGGTGCCTCGAGGAGAAGTAGGACCGAACTGGAGTAGGCGAAAAGGCCGAACTAGGATAAATCATCTGTGTTATTTAAGTTTGCCTCTCTTTCTGTTCTTTCTTTTATTTGGTTGTGCAATTCTTATCTTAGATTTAATTTACTTTTTTTCAACTAATTCGTCCTCCCTCTTAGTTGCCATTTGATCCTTCAGTCATGCCCCTCGAGTGCTGCTCCGGAGCTATATCTATTTTCTGCGTGACGTCGATGCAGCCCGGTTGGGCACCCTACATAATTACAATCCTTCGTGGATGTCATGCTAGTAGGTAGGTGCAGGTTTGACTGGACATGATACGGTAGCCAGTGTGATTGGAATGATTTGAACACCTCGAGAGTGAGTCGTTGCATACTGTCATTTTGTCTTTTCGTTGAGCATAGTAGATAGAGGCATCGTAGCTGTAGTTTTATTCTAGTTTTTTCCTGCTTTTTAGAAGTTGAGTTATTTTTGCCTCTAGTAGATTTAGTGGGCAGATCGTTGGTCTTGGAAATGATACCTATTGAGGACTACTTTATTTTTGTAGTTCTCACATCCGTTGTTGGTGTTCTTTTGCAAAGATTTCAACTTCAGTCCCTGCACCTGCTGCTTAATCTGACCGAGGTAAGGGAGTCGCGAGTTAGATCCCTGTGTACGGAGAGTTAGATGTACCTAGTTTTGGTTATCTTGGATATTGTAATGTACAATCTGTGTTGTATTTATATTACCCTGTTGAGAGGTGGATATGTACTTGAGTTGTTACAGATGTACAGTGATATAAGATTTTATTTTAGTAGTTTATTTTCAGCTCTGATATCTGTATAGTTGTTAAATACTATCTTTTGGAGGTTAGATGCTTCGTCTGTGCGGAGAATTTCGTATGGGTGGCGGATCTATGGGCGCGCCCGGATCGCAATTCGACCTCGGGGCGCAACACTTTGCATTACAACTTTTTCCTTTCAATGGGTCATTTCCCGGAAAGCTCTACTATGGCATGCCTTGTATTCCTTTATATCAAGGAAAAAAAAAAGGGAGCAAATCCAAGCATGACAAATTAAGTCTTAATCAACATACTGGGTCATCTAAACTGATAAATGTATGTGAACTTCGTTGCTATTTAAACAAGAAAATATCATGAAACAAGATATGCCAATTTAGGTCCTGGTTTTTCCCCCTCAAATAATTTTCCTCTTTATCGACGAGAACAGATTGGTATTACTCAAATTTCGATACGGCACCTTCCCTGTAAGATGAGTGGCTAAGTTGAACATAACCCAATACTAGGTTTCCAGCCGGCAGCTAGTAGTCAGTAATGAGTTTATCATTAAAAACAAGGACTTTCTGATCAGGTAGATTTTCAAAACCCCAATTGAAAGATCCTAACATGACATCCAAAAAGGGACAAAATAAACATTTTAATTTATTTGCTTTTGCTTACTTTGGATAGATATTGGACATGTTTCCGATAAACTCATGCTACTTCAACTAGAGAAGCTAAGGTGATGAATGTGCCATCATATATACCTAGCGCCTCTAAAGAGTGCCATCATATACCTAGCACCTCTAAAGAGAAAATTTGACGCAAAAGACAAAGTTATCACAAAGTTACCAAGGAACTTTTATACCAACATCTAAACTCCTAATCCTTCCATTATCTAAGCATTCTGTCCTCTTCTGTTGTTTTACAGGCGTAACATCAAACCTTCCTAGTCGAATAATAGAAATAGCATAGAAAGAAATTAGTGACAAGAAGCTTAAGAACTTTCCCAGGGTTTGCTAAGGGCACATCCTAAGTAAGCTAAAATTGTCAAGTACTGAGGCAGAGCGAAAAGCTTGGAGTAAACAAATTAAAAGCAACATAGTTACATTAACCATAACAGTAGACAAATATGTAATATGTTTACAGAAACTTCTGCTCTTGCAAACTTAACAATGCACTCAAAACCAACAATAGAATAAAATATCTCTGTTCTGTATTTAATGTAGATAGTACAATAGGCTGATTTTACTGCAGCCTTCTTATGCCAGGTGTTCAGCACCTAGACATTAATGTATCTATGTCATTACTGCGCCTAGATTTTAATGTGCCTATGTCATTACTTCTTCAAACAATGAGCAGGATTTCCCTGTTCATTTCAAAAGTAATAGAACTGCATAAACATCATAATGAAGACAGAAAGTAATGCAGCCATAAAAATACGTGCACAAGATGAAGAAGCACAAGGGCGAGAAAGATAGAGAGGGAGGTAGAAGAATCTCTTCAGAGAGAAAAACGGCTATTATTAAACTCAAAAAACTGTGATGGCATAAACCCTAGGGTCACAAATAGACCCATCTCATATAACTATCCAAAAATAGTGAACAAATGAAATCCTAGTATCCTAGTATATTATAGTACTAATTTAAATAACACAAATATCCTGGCCCAATTCGGATTTAAATAAGGTAAAAAAGAAGAAAATGAAACTTCCCTAAAATAGTAAGAAAAACCCTACAATAAATGATTTGGGCCTAACAACGATGTTTAATGGCCAAGCTGTATGCCTAGAGTATCCAGTCGAAAAGTTGTTTACCGAAAGAGGCTGCATGTTCAAAATGGACATCCGTGCGCAAAGTTATTGCTGTTTCAATGAACTTTAGGCCAGCTCACATCAATCGGGCCAAAATTGGCTTTATGGCCAGATTTGACCCGATCCATCTTCTCCACATACCCTACGACCAGATCAACCGTATCGGAAACTTCATAAAATCAAAAGGACCTTACACCAGCTTCACTCTTAGAGATGAGGAGAGAGGCACGGCTGTTAAATGTAGGATACAGCCCGATCATAACTCTCAACCGACCGCCACCATATTTCTTACAAGTATTCAATTTGTTAGTCGTCTTTTAATGCGGTCCTTCTCTCCTAAGCCATGCTATTTTCTTCTTTCTGCCATAAACAGATTAATGGTCTAAAGGGTACTCCTTATTGACATTCTCTTCCTTCACAATTCGTGCCTTGCCTCACCTTTTCAGCCTTTTTCCCATATAAATCTTAGTTACTGAACCAAACAGTTGATGAAATGTTACAAAAGAACTGACTACTGGGCTTATTTCTGACTTGCTAAGCCATATTTAAAGATTGATCTACCAACTTTATTTTTCTAACAAATTTTTGTAAATTAAAAAAATGATGATTCAGCAATTGCCAAATGGAAATAACTGTAAAGTAAAAGACAAATTCATTAACTACTAACTGCAGGACTTACTATCATCTTTATGTTTTGCTACGCTATTCTTAACAATCATATCATATCCTAGGATGAAAATAGTTGCAACGAACAAGTACAAGTAAAACTAAAACTAATATATTATTTACTTACCAACATTGAGATAAGTCATGCCGTTATGTCCAAGACTAGATTGGCCACATCAATCATCATGAGTTCTTAACCTATTACAAGTAAAAACCAGTACAATCAAATAAAAAGGGAGAAAAAATCTCAGAAAAATAGCAGAATGCAACCATAAACATATTTAGAGCATCAACACATGCCAAATACAGTTTGATTAATCAGAGAATTTCAGGAGGTTTGTTAATGATGAACACGATGATGAAGAACAAACCTAACACACGCAGCATTTGTTCTGTCTAGCACACAAATATAAAATGCGAAGCAATGCTACTCGTAAACCAAACAGTGGGTGTAATTCTTACACAATCTAAGGACCAACTTTTTCACACCAGTCTTATCACTCCCTCTGTTTTCAAATACGATAAATCCAAAAAGGGCTATCTAAACCCTTGAATGATGGGATGAAAGATTTACACCCAAAAATTTGGGTGCGGGAGTATTATTTTGCTGAAATGTGAGCATGGCATGTAAAATGTTCTTAAACGGAATGTGAAATATAGTGAAGAAAGTGACTCTTACTATAATACCATATTAAAATAATGTGAAACAACTATTTATCACCAAAAGCTTAAGCTAGCAGAAAACGATGTTTTAATATTATAAAATATTTGTGATAATATCAAATATGCCCTTTGAAACTTGAGATATATATGTAATAACATGAAAATTCTCACTTTAAAGTGACGACCCCGCATGACCAGAGGCCATGCTGGGCGACCTGCGGTCTGGCAAGGCACAACCCGCATCACTGGGCCAACATGGCCCAATAACATTCTTAAAAAATAAATAAATATAGATATCCATAGTATTAATACTAAAAAACTTAAAAATAAAATTAAAAAATTGAGCCTTAGACCTCTCTATTTCTGGGACCTGGTCCATGCCTCCTTGGGACATGGTCCTTGCTTTCTCGGGACCTAAAAACTTAAAAATATAGTCAAAAATTTTGAGCCTTAGGCCTCTCTATTTTTGAAACTTGGTCCCCTTTATTTTTGGGACATGGCCCCCTTTATTTTTGGGACTGGTCCCAAGGAGGCAAGGACCATGTTCCAAAGAGCCAAGGACTAGGTCCCAAAGGACAAAAGGGGCCCAAGTTTCCAAAAAGGCTTCTTCCCTTGGAATACTAAAAAGAAATTAGAATTAAAAATTTCTACTAAATACCTCTACAACAGTCAAAAAATTTCTAACTATTTGAGAGTATATCTTTTTTACTTGATAAAATTTTTAAAATTAAAAATAATTGGCCATGAGCTCTCTTTGGCACGGCCCCGCTCTAGAGCGGGGACCGGTGCTGAGACCTAGGGTTCGAAAATTTTGGCATGGCTCAAATTAGGAGCCGGGCTAGACCATATTCTTAAACGGAATGTGAAATACAGTGAAGAAAGTGACTCTTACTATAATACCATATTAAAATAATGTGAAACAACTATTTATCACCAAAAGTTTAAGCTAGCAGAAAACGATATTTTAATATTATAAAATATTTGTGATAATATCAAATATGCCCTTCGAAACTTGACATATATATGTAATAACATGAAAATTCTCACTTTAAAGTGACGACCCCGCATGACCAGAGGCCATGCTGGGCGACCTGCGGTCTGGCAAGGCACAACCCGCATCACTGGGCCAATATGGCCCAATAACATTCTTAAAAAATAAATAAATATAGATATTCATAGTATTAATACTAAAAAACTTAAAAATAAAATTAAAAAATTGAGCCTTAGGCCTCTCTATTTCTGGGACCTTTCTGGGACCTGGTCCATGCCTCCTTGGGACATGGTCCATGCTTTCTCGGGACCTAAAAATTTAAAAATAAAATCAAAAATTTTGAGCCTTAGGCCTCTCTATTTTTGGAACATGGTCCCCTCTATTTTTGGGACATGGTCCACTTTATTTTTGGGACTGGTCCCAAGGAGGCAAGGACCATGTCCCAAAGAGGCAAGGACTAGGTCCCAAAGGACGAAAGGGGCCCAAGTTCCCAAAAAGGCTTCTTCCCTTGGAATACTAAAAAGAAATTAGAATTAAAAATTTCTACTAAATACCTCTACAACAGTCAAAAAAATTTCTAACTATTTGAGAGTATATCTTTTTTACTTGATAAATTTTTAAAAATTAAAAATAATTGGCCAGCATGAGCTCTCTTTGGCACGGCTCAAACGGAATATGAATGCAGTGAAAAGTGACTCTTACTATAATACCATATTAAAATAATGTGAAACAACTATTTATCACCAAAAGCTTAAGCTAGCAGAAAACAATGTTTTAATATTATAAAATATTTGTGATAATATCAAATATGCCCTTCAAAACTTGAGATATATATTTAATAACATGAAAATTCTCACTTTAAAGTGACGACCGCGCATGACCAGAGGCCATGCTGGGCCGCCCCAGGCAGCCTGCGGGCTGGCAAGGCACAACCCGCATCACTGGGCCAATATATATTTAATAACTCTATTTTTGGGACCTGGTCCTTGCCTCCTTGGGACATGGTCCTTGCTTTTTTGGGACCTAAAAACTTAGAAATAAAATCAAAAATTTTGAGCCTTCGGCCCCTCTATTTTTGGGACCTAGTCCCTATCTCTATTTTTGGGGCGTGGTCCCCTCTATTTTTGGGATTGGTCCCCCTCTATTTTTGGGACCTAGTCCCTATCTCTATTTTTGGGGCGTGGTCCCCTCTATTTTTGGGATTGGTCCCAAGAAGGCAAGGACCATGTCCCAAAGAGGTAAAGACTAGGTCTCAAAGGACGAAAGGGGCCCAAGTTCCCAAAAATGCTCATTCCCTTGGAATATTACAAAGAAATTAGAATTAAAAATTTCTACTAAATACCCTTACAACAGTCAAAAAAAATTCTAACTGTTGGAGGGTATATCTTTTTTACTCAATAAATTTTTAAAAATTAAAAATAATTGGCCAGCATAAGCTCGATTGGCACGACCCCGCTCTAGGGTCGGGGCCGGTGCTGAGACCTAGGATTTGAAAATTTTGGCATGGCTCAAATTAGGAGCCTGGCTAGACCGAGCCAACGCTTGGTTGATTCTGGCCCGGATTAACGTGGCTCGTGTTGGCCCAGCATGGCCCACATTATACCCCCGATCATAAGGTACAACAAAGTGACTCAAGCCTCTCTTCTAGAGAGATAGAACGTTGGTTCAATAAAATACAGTTATCTATAACATCTAATAGGAATTTTTTGATATAAATGCTAGTACTTATGAAGCACGTGTTCCTTACTGCATCCACCAAGAAAATATAAACCCTTGGAACGAATCTATTCTTGAAAGGATGATCTTAGCCAATAGGAACCGACATCGAACCTAAAGGAACTCCAAAGGCAGCTTTTGATTACGCTAGGTATTCAAACAGGATAAATCTGGGGCGGGAGACTTGCCTAGCCAACGAAACCAAATCCACCCCACCTTCAGCTCCACTAACACCGAATCCCTCTTGCCTCCCACCCTGCCTCCGTGATGGGGTATAATATATCCCATAACCCGCCCTGCTTAAAAATCAGGCTATCGAGTGTTGCTGGGCATGCAAAAATCCTGCCTACTGGCGAAGACCATATTGAGCCAAATCAAAATTGAGATCCACAGGTACTATATATGTATGCTTTCAATGCATTGGTTGCTTCTTTTCAAAAGGCATGAGTTGTCATGCCCTAAGGCCCGCCACTTTGCTCGGTTCGAGCACGCACACAAACCCGCCAAACGGGCAGAACCTCCTCTCCCCACACAAAGCGGTGATAACATCCAACCTGTACAAATTTTGCACGCAATGGATACATAAAGCATCAGAGTTAACTACTAACATCTAACCTATATAACTGGACTTTAAACTTAAAGTTTACATCCATTCATTCCATTACAAATATATTACAATTCTGGATAGTTTTTCAAAATGGTATGCTCTAGACCTCTTAATCTATCTATTTTGCGACAATTTTACGACGAACTCGGGCCTCACCGGCGGTACCTGAATATGAAAAAAGGTAGACCACGAGAAGGTGAGAACTACAAATAAGTTTCCAATGCGTGCAACTACCGAACGTGGCGCTCTACACTCACTCGATTCAAATGAGGCATTAGTAGATAATTTGCTAACAACAGATATTTCTACTAACAAAAATACAGTAATTGAAAACACAACTACAATGCCTCAATTTAACAATATACTACTAGATCAATGTCTAGATGTTTACCTAATTTGCCACTATGCTGTGTCATAGCTCTACTTTTCTATTTACCTCAACTTTACCTTAACGCCCTTATTAGTTGGGTCCAATCTCGCACATACCACTCATACACAGTCCTTATGCCAAATGTCATGAACCATCTATTGATTGGTTCCATGTCTCAATACACCTCATGGAGAGCCTAGAATGCTCGAGCTACTCTCCAATCGGTGGGCCCTTGGCATCATAGGATGATCAACATCGCCGCACCCGCTAATCACTTGGAGCGGAAGGGGATCGCCATCACCAAGTACCAGTTAGGAAGTCGAAATATGATCGCCATCTCCAAGGAATCGAATGTGATTGACATCTCTCGGGGAGTCGAGGTCTGATCAATATCTCCCATCATTGTCACATTAGGAGTCGAAGCCTGATCAACATCTTCTACTTGACCATTCCAAAAAATCTCGACCTTGGTCACTGTCTCACCCTAAGTTCCATGACTTCTAGGATTCCATTATGCTCAACTCATACTCAATTGCCTTCTAATTGAATCTAGACTTGGGCTCATGTACCACTAAGTTTTAACTTAGGTTCCAACCTAAGTTTAATACCACACTTAACCTTTTCAAGGTTCACATGGTCGCACATACATGCACCTTCACTTGTTCTCTAGTTCATATTTTACCTAGAGTTCACATGACGCTATTTTCTCCTTAGGTTTTGACCCAAGTTCAAATGCCCCTCATTTAACCTATATTCAAGGTTTTCATTCAAACCAATTATCAATCTGCCTACCCACTATTTTTCTCTTAACTTATAAGAGTTAAAACCCTATTTTCACTTACGTTCAATACACATAAACAATCTTGATTTACTTGATCTCCTAGCATGTAATTAAATCCACTTTAGCTTTAAATTTTACTCATATAAATACATATATGCATGCAAATCAAAGTTGCTTTAGACAAATGAGAGATAAAACCATTTCAATAATATTCCCTACCTTGATTTACCCCTAATTGCTTATAGTCACTTGCAATTAGGTCTCCAACACTGTTTCGGCACACTTGCGAGGCTATTGAACGAAAATCCCCAAATTGGTTCGTATCTTCAATCAGACGCCGTAGCCTTGTCGTAGTCCAAATCAAAGTTGTTCCTCGTGTTTCTCTAACCTTCAATTAGAGTTTTAAAGAATCAATTAGGTTCAAACCCTCTATATATAAAAATTCTAATCTTTGCCCTAAATTTTACTTTCTCAAGAACACCCCGAAATCTATGGTGAATCTATGATTAAATTAGTGTAGAATCATCTAGGATTTCCAAAAATCTCAATTTCAAAGAGTTTAACAGAAACCCTAACTTGAAATCAAAAATCCTCACCTTCGTCACCTTGCTCTCCAAGCCTCTACTTGTGCTAGAGCTCGATCTTCCTTCCTCTAAGCCTTTTCCAAGCTTTTCTCCACCAATCTCTCACCTTTGGAGAGTTTTCTTGAGAGAAAGAGAGAAAGGAGTGAATGAGGGAGAAAGAGAACTCTTTTTCTCTTCCTTTCTTTATGTGTGCACGGTTTGGAGGAGAAGAGGGCTAAGGCCCACTCATAAAGGGGTGTAACAAAATTCTCAATAGCCCCTCTAATTCCCATAATGACTACCAACCCAAAATTACACTTCGCAGTGTTGAGTACCGGTACTAACCTTTAAGTACCGATACACGGGCTTTAGTTTCGGTACTGCTCAAGTAGTTCTGCACCGAACGCTGAAATCCTTAAATTTCTACCGCGTTCCGGTATTCGGATAATCAATACTAGTACTCCTCGAATCAGTACCAGTACTTAGCCCGAGTCCCTCAAAACCCGAAGGCTGCTTTTCTTTCTACGCAGCTGAATTCCGATACTTACTCTTGGGTACCGATACTCAATACAAAATCTATAACTTCGTAGAATTTTATTCTTCGAAGTTCGGTTTCGCAAAACTATTTTTCCCCGGAACTCGGTTATTTTGCAGAAGTTCAATGCACTACATAAGCTTTTGGAATTGTAGTTACGCCGAAGATTCAATAAGTGGTATCAAAGCAAGTCACAAGTTCGATTTACGCATGCCGCAATTTGGGCAGATACTAGGGTTGAGTGTCACGTCCCGGGCCCCGGCGGAAGCCTGCCGGCACGTGCACGGACCCGCCATGTGCACAAGGTACCCCCCGGTACACACAAGGCGTCTACAACAACAAAGCGGAAAAGAAGCAATGTACACATCCTGCTAGTAATCAGAGCACAAGTACAACTAAGCTATGCATAAAAGAAAAGTAAATAACTACTATCATACATGGTGATAAAACCAACATACAACTGTATGCCTCTCAAATACAACATATCAAAATACAGAGGTGGTCTCTATAACAAATTACATCAACACCTCTCCAACAAAACAAAAGAAAATGTGTCCTGTAACCACCTCGAGTGGGGCAACGGGAACAAGCTAGCTAAGCGACAACCCCTTGCCACGGTCCCGAGCTGCTCCCACTGTGGATGGCTCTATAAAAAAAAAAAAAAAAAAATCCAAATGGGAGTGAGAACTATCAATCAATAGTTCCCAGTGGGTAAGCCGCCGAGAGAAGTGAAATACACCACTAGGTCAACTGAGGTAAAAGATAGTTTAACTGCTGAAATGAAATGCAAATAATAAAAACTGAAGTAAAGTACTCTACTATGCCTCTATGCTCATGTATAAGGTGATAAAGATATGAATCTATCATACTATCCAACTACTATTTAATTAGTATCATCTATGTGATGTCCAATATCAAGTTTACTATCATGTATGTCCAACTACCATGAATGTATCAACTATGTGATGTTCAATGACAAGTTTACTATCATATATGTCTAATTACCATGAATACATAATCTACGTGATATTCAACATCAAGTTTAGTTAACTTTAATCATTTTCTCTTGAAGATTTTCTTTGAATCTAAGCTTGAGCCACGTCTCATGATCCCGTGGTGGCACCTCCCAACGGAGCTATGCCTATCCAACGGCATCCCAATCGGCACCCAATCCCGCACGACGATCATGATGTCGCAAATGGCCAACTCCGGAATGCCGGCTTGGAAGGAGCGACCCTACCAAGCATGTGCGAATGAGCACAAACGGCAAGCAAGCAAGTCTCGATCATCGTGTCTAAAATACGGAATAACAATCATTGTGTCTAAAACACGGAATAGCAATCATCGTGTCTAAAACACAGAATAGCAATCATCGTGTCTAAAACACGAAATAGTATCATCGACCTTTAGGTCGGAGTATATTATCATTATGTCAATATTTCATATACAATATTAGCATCATCTTGCATAATGAAAGAGTATTTACAAGTTGTCCTCATGTCTCAAGCATGAAATCTCACTACTTCATCTTAATTGTACAAGTTTAGAAGTTTTCTACTTGTATCTCACTACACTAGATGGTAGCCATAATGTCCATTTGTACATGATCACATGCATAACATATTCCAATAATTCTAATACATGTATAGATGTTCTCTATTCATATCCAAAAACTTAAGTTCACGATAATTCCTATTCAAACCCCTTTAATGCCCATGCACATACAATGTTTACAGCTACTATATAGAGTATGAAATTTTCTACATATGAAGGGGTTCAAATGCACGATCATAAATCATGATAAATCAAGCGATACGTGTTTAATATAACAATCATGCCCTAAAAATCTATAGGAGATATAGGGGGAATTCACCCATTTCGGTGAGGTCAAACCCACCGGATAGTGGCCAAACCCTTGTGAAGAATCCCAACCAAGTTGCCCACACTTCCTCTTATGCCCTAAGAAAAAAGTTTCCAAAGGGTCAAAATATCACAAAAACCCAATTATGAAATTCCTTAAAAATCAAAAGGATAATAGGTGAAAAATACCTTAGGTTGAGAAATCTTGCTAGATCTTGAAAACTAAACAAGAAAAGCTCCAAAACCAACCTATAAGAGTGTTCTACACCCACCAATTCCACCCCAAAAGTTAGAAATTAAAGCGCCCCAAAATAAACCCTAAGATTCACCTAGAGTTTTCAAAAACTCATTTTCCAAGAGTTTAACATAAACTGTATCTCGGAATCACAAATCCTTACCTTTGCCTCCAAGCTCTCCAACCTTCTTCCAAGCTTGATCTCCTCCAAACAAGCTTTTCTCCAAAGCTCCTATTGTTGGAGAAAGATTCCAAGAGAGAGAAATGAAGAGAGAGAGAAGTGTATGTGCGTGAAGAAGAGACAAAATTTTCTCATATGTACAAGTTGTCCTCACTTCAATCATATCCCAAGTCCTTTCAATGTCCTTAATAATTCTTAATTTAATCAAATAACATTAGCATATTTAGTTTATTATATAGAGTGTCAGCAAAATAATATTAGATTGTTATATATTTTAGTAATTTGGTATATCATACTTAATAACGAAGAAATAAATAAAAAGTAAACTTAATAACTGGATAATATTTAAAATAATTTAAGTAAAAATTAAATTTAATCTAATCATATTTCAAACTAAAAATTACATCTAAATATTTTCTGCAGATTCGTGCCGTGTGATCCTTTTGTGGGAATATGGATCCCCGCGGAAATGGAGATGAGGAAGATTTCCTCCCAATTAGTAAAGACTGAGCTATATACCCACAGGAATTGGTAATGTGGTTAGATGTGAAACAACTGGTGATGGCAACCACAAATCTAGAACAACCAATTGCGAGTGCGAAATAACTAGCCATGGCTATTGCAAAACCGAAACAATTGTCAATGGTGGCGGATCATTCAATAATTAGTGGTAAAGGAGAGTAGGAATGGTTTGCTTTTTGGAAAGATTTTGCAGCTTTCGACGAAGAAAATATATCATCATAGTGAGAGAAAGCTTGAGCTTTTTTCTCCACTGTGATATTTCAATTAATAACATCCATAACAAATTGAAAATAGTTGTACATTAATCATTCAACCAACTAGTAAAGATATGCAATAAGAAAAGAAAGTAAGTAACAAATTAAGCATGCTGTTCAAAGCAAGCAAGTATCATAACATTTGCCAGACAAACAAAAATCTTCTAAGCATTTCTTACAGTACACCCTATATGAGTGATTTGTTGATAAGAGCTGAAGGTGTTCTAGAGACTTAGACAAAAGACAACAACTTGTCCAAAGGACAGATCCAAAGGAATTTGGAATAACAAAACCACAAAATTTTCTCTAAGCTCTAAAGCCACATTTTAATCCTTCAACAAACATAGAGTGAAATGATCAAATAGACAATTACTAGCTTTATTTTTCCGGTCCATAGCTCACAACTTTTTTAATTAACAATAGAGATAATCTTAGGTTTGTCCAAACAAAAATAGGAGAGAACATGGATCATCATATTATGTAATGGGGCACAGCATATTTAGTGCTGGCAAACACAGCACTCCGTAATGTGCTATTATACCATAGTTCTACGCTAAAACAAATTGATACATATATTCAAGTCCATCCTAGAGAATATACTCTTAAATATTTCTAAATTACATTTTTCATCTCATAGTTTGAGTTACATTGAGTGAAGGCTTGAGATTGAGATCCGCAAAAATAAAATGCAAACTATCATGAAAATATTAAAGCAATCAAAAAGAAAAGGCAAGAATAATAAGGATAAAAAGAGATTAGGATGTAGAGGATCTTTTGGAGATTTTTTTTTTCTTTTTCTCTTTTTTCTACATTAGACACATATCTTCATGCATTTTATCACTTGAGAACTAAAAAGCCTCAAATCTTCAACAAAGAAGATAAATTATTTAAAAAAAAATCTGGCATGCAAAAGCTCCACAGTGCTAACCCATCCAAATAAATGTCAGATCATAGATGCTAAGGAAAAAAAAAACAGCAATGTTCCTACCTATCCTGAAGGAACCTTGGAACCTGAAAGAAATCTATCCCGGTAATACGAAACATACTATGTTATATATAAAAAGTTACATTATCAAAGCCACTGAACTGTAGATTTCAAAGATTTAAAAAAAAAAAAATGGAAACACAAAATTCCATAAAAGAAAGGGTAAAATGTTATACGTATGAGGTGATTAAAAAGAAATAATGGACAAAGAAATCAAATTGTATTAGCTGGATTAAATATAATATTTTATTCAAATAGGAGATGAGTGGACAGATGCTATATCCATCCCCCCAAAAAAATACAACTCAATTATAGACTAATAAAGTTACAATTAAATCAAATTGAAGAAACACAAACTAAACATAAAAAGATGTTTCGCCCAAAACTTAATGTAAAATGCTAGAACGCATCAAATCGATCTTGGAATTGCATATAAATATGCTCTAGTGCATGGCAATTAATTGTGTTATAATCAAAAGTAACAACACAACACCTTAATGGACCATATGCTAAGCATAGGTGAAGGAAAGATTCTTACATTTATTTTTTTAAAAAAAAAAGATGTTACAAGAGAATGAACAAAGTTTTTGATAATAACTTTTGATAATAACTAAGATCTCACACTTTGCACGAATCCTAAACAAGGTTTACGTCAAAAAGGAAATCTTAATAATTAGGACCTATTGAAATGGTGATTTCTTAAGCAAAAGATAATATAAAAACTATATGATAGGACCGATTTCTATGCATATACAACTCGCCATAGTCCAATTTTCATTCACTAATGTGGCTGCAAAAAATTGAAAGAGGATTCACATTTAAAATTTAATGAGATATTTAGTCGACTACTCATGCTGTGGTCTAACTTTATTAAAATACTGCTATCTTAAACAGCACAAGATGCAAAAACTCAAAAACATACAATATGAATATAGAGAGTGTGTACACTAAGACGGTGAAAAAGGCTGAACTTAAAAATAAGAAAACGGATCGAAATTCTGTGACAATTAATCCACTTACTTTTAACCTAACGACGCTTACTAAAACCTCAATCAACAAAACTTGCCTATCATTCGACACCAAGAAATAGACAGGAGATCATCTTTACTAAAAGTAATCAATCAAAAGTTTGTGACTTAAAGAACCACAAGCCGATAGCAAAAAAAGTGGCTCTCATATTTTCTGGCACACGCCATAATGCACTTCCAATTACTATCTCTTCAAAATCAAAGGAGGACCAGATGCTCTTCATACATAACCGTAATTGCATTCTTCGATCAATTCAGGACCTAGCTCAGGGACATCGAAGGCAGGAGTCAATACACAACAGCTAAATTTGAGTCAATTTAATCAGGAAAAGCCTTCATGAGAACTTCACTCAAGAAATGAACTTCCAATGCAACTAGTTTCAAGTCAACTTCTATTTCATAAAATCACTACCTTCTCAAGCCACATCCTCCTGCTAGGTTAGGGCTAAACATCTTCAAAACGAACACATAATCATTGAATCAAGTAGTTCAAGTAGTCCTTCAAAATTGTATCATGCAAGAGTTTTTAGTATTAATAAAGTGGGGGCTGGAAAACCATTAATTCATAATCCTTATTTCTCACATGTCATTTGTTCACCTACAGTAGATCTAGAATTTATAATTTTCCCCGAGTTAATTTTTTTTTTTTTTTAAAAAAAAAAAAAAAAAAAAAAAAAAAAAAAAAAAAAAAAAAACTTGCCCCAAGCATTGAAGACCCGCAGTAAAACTCAAACTCAATCTCAATCTCAGCTAATTGCATGTTATTTAATAAATTAAATGTCCAATGAGAGCCAAGAATCCATCTTTCCTAAAGTAAGTTACACATTTATCAAGTATTTTCAAAATTAAGACGCTCGCGCCCTCCTAAGCACCACTCGATCTACGAAATCATTTACTTACAATTACTAACTTGGGCCTCATTTAGAGAGCAAAACACTATAATTCCATGACAAACTCTCAGAAGAAGTGCGCAATCATGCGAACATTAAATATAAAATCAAGTGAGAGTGGCCAACGAGATGCCTACTGCCAACATTTGCCAAGAAGATAGAAATTAACAATGCAGAACTGAACACAAACCAACGCAGCAGGAAAAAGAGAGGCTACCTACCTTGTACTACTGGGGGTGTGAAGAGCCACAAGTACTGGATGATCAAAACAAAACAACCCTCCTCAAGAGGGCCTTTCCTATGGTCTTCAACTGAATCATAGCCCTTCCTAAAAAAAACCAAACAAGACACCGATGAATGAGTGGCCCACAAGGAAGGTTGGGACCAAAACAAATCCAGGCCAAGATTTGTGGAGAAGAGAGAGAGAGCACTGTTTTACCAACGTCGAACAGCTTGCGATGAGTTGGTAAAAGAAGAAGGGTGACAGGAAAACAAGCAAGCCCACAAAATCTACCCACCAGCAAACAAACCATATGCATTAAAAACCATGGAATGAGATAACTGTTGCAATGAATTAGGAAGGGGCACAGTATCAGCGAAAAAAAACACCACCACCACCACCGCCGCCGCCACCGCCGCCGCCGCCGCCGCCGCCGCTAAATTGGAAAAAAAACAAGGGCCGGGGCGAGAGGGCGAGAGAGAACCTGGAAAGAGAGCCCAGATCTGGGAAAAGGGAAAGGATGATCACTGCAGCAGCGTATCATCGGCTGTTTCAATCTCACTCCCACAAGCCTCCAAATCTCCTGCCTGGGAAGATACAAATACTGATAATGGATTTTTAAAACAAGTAGAAGATATCTATATATATATATATATATATAAAAAAAAAAAAAAAGCACCAGTAGCCCACCTTGTTCATGCTCAAATGTCATACTATCCGAATGAAGAAAAAAATGAAAAGATAGAGAAAGAAACTGGAGATGGATTAGAGAGACAAAAAAAAAAAAAAAAAAAAAATACGGCGAGAAGAAAAGAGGGAAAGATACAGGGTAGAGACAAAATAAGCGAAGAGACTACTCAAACAGTGGATTCAGTTAGTTCCGCACAAGCCTGCAGAGTACCGTCACCTCGCCTCGATCCGATCCCTTCGATCGCTCCTCATCCGTGCCCTAATTTATTTTTTTTCCTTTTTTTTTGGGTTCGGTTCCCACTTTGCTGGCCTGCTGCCCCTTCCTGTTTATTATTTCTATAAAAAAAAAAATAATAAATATATATATATATATATAAGAATTACCATTTCCGTGCTTCGCACATCATCCTCCTCGGAAAAAGAACTCCCCCCCACACCCCCAGATGCCTGACACTTCGCTGATTGAAAAGATGGCATAGAAAAAAGAAAAAGAGACTGAAAGAAAGCCGAAATGCGAAGTAGCCGAGATAAGAAGATAAGGATAGAGTTCGGGAGCACGCACGCGTGTCCTCTCTCTCGATTTCTCCCTTTTTTATTTTTTTTTCTCTCCTTTTTTTTTTTTTTCGTTTTTTCTGTAACTATCTAGAAGTTTTCACCCAAAAAAAAAAAAAAAAACTAAAAAAATTTATAATAATATTGAAAAATAAAATAAAAATAAAAATAAATTTTACAAGAATGAGGATGACGAGAAGAGCAGTGAGCACGCAGCGAGAAGGGCATACACCATTATACCCGTTGCTGCTGTGTGCTCACTCTCTTCTGTCAGCCTTTTCAAATAAAACAAAAATTAAAAAGATTTAAAAAAAAAATTATAATTAAAGTTTTGAATTTGAATCGTAATTTTTTTTTCTTCTATTTAAAAACTCGATCGATACTGCAGACTGCGTAAACTTTCTTTCACCTTAAAAAAAAGGAGGAGGAGAAGGAGGAGGAGGAGAAGCAGCGGAGGAAGAAGAGGATAATAACAAGGTCAAAACGGAACGGAAAGCATTTTTTAAGATAATTAATTAATTAATAATAACTAATTTTATTTATAAAAAACTTATGATTAATTAATTAATTAATTAATTAATTATGATTATGATTAGGGTAATGAGCGATATATTTTATAAAGTGGGATACGGACGACGATGGTCACTTGCGCGTTGTCGATACGTGATTGGCCACAGGGACCGTGAGGGCCTGGCTAAGATGGACCGTAGGATGTGACCATGCTGTCACGTGGCGGCGCATGAATGGGCTCAACGTGGGCCCCGCGGTGTCGGTAGGGTGCGGGCGCTGGGTGCGCATTTTGTGTTGTACAGGAGAATTTTATTTTATTTTATTTATTTATTTATTATTATTATCATTATTATTTAATATATTTTTTTTTATGTTTTGGTTGCTTCTCCGTACTACGTTTCTCAAAAGGTTGGTTATGAATTTGTGGGTATGATTTAATTTTTTATTTATTTTAATTTTTTTTATTGGGTTATGACGTGGAGTGGTGGGGCCTACGATGGTGGTGGTGCTGGTGGTTTTGTGGTGCGTTGGGGAACCGTGGAAATTGTTCCGAGAATCGCGTTGACAACATGAATCTGAAGACAGAAACAACTCACTAAATTAACAAATCAAACTAAACAATTTTGCCTGTATGATTAGGGCCTAATAATATTGTTCTCACTGTATCTCATGGATTTAAGTACCGTGAAACTGTCGGATATTTGCTTGGTACTCGTGTCAATACGTATGAATACGTATGGATCACAAAAATATATATATATATATAATAATATAAAATAAAATATATATTTTTTTAAATAATAAAATATTTAAATTATTTATTACGTATTTTTATTAATTTTTTAAATTTATTTAAAAAGATATTTATTATTATTTTTAAAAAAAAATTAATGCACGATAGATACAATCTGTGTAGATGAATACTTAAATTCTTACTATTTGTTGAAATCACAGCTATTAAGAATGTATATTCTATCTATTATATCAGCTTTCTTACTATTTATTGAAATAACAGCTATTAAGAATATATATTCTATTTAAATTATATCAACAGAGTTTATTAAAGTTATTTTGTTTTTTCTGAAAAAATGGTGGTATCCTATGTTAAAACAACAAAAGGCTATGAGATATGATAAGAGCAAATCAACAAAAGGATATATATATATTGGTCCAAAGGAAATATACAAAGCAAGTGGATTTTTCCACCTAAATTTTGTTTTCATATAAACTTTTTTTTGAGTCTTTTAATATATGATTCTTCTTTTCTATCTAAATTATTTTTTCTGTTTTGATTTTCTATTTTCTACACCTAACGATTTTCAAAATTCAACATAAAATTCGTCAAAAATGACTGAAAATAAATAAGCAGCATTATTAGTTATTTCAAAAAAATTATTATATTTCAATCAAGAAAATAAATTTTAAAATATTTTTTACTTAAACTATTGTTATTCTTTGCAGTTTTTCAAAAAAGAGTGATATCATTTCTTAAATATCACATGACTACTAAATCTTTAATAATCTATGGAATATTAATAGTATATATCTATATAATAATATAATATACAATTTGACGATTCGATCACATCAAAAAAAATAATTTGAGTGCGCTACATTTGCTAATTAAGAAATAATTCAACAGAGGTTTGCCGTATGTCTAATAAAATTTTGAATATGCACGTTGTAAACCAACGATAAATATATATCAAAAATAAATTTTTATAATATAATAAATTATTTAAATATTTTTTATTATATATATTACATTATTTTTAAATTTATAATATTAATTATCAAATATTTCATCAATTATCTAATATTTTATACGGTGTATAGAGTACCAGATATGCAAGCAAAGACTTTCCCTCTTTATTGGGAATTTGGGATTATGAGTGCATCCTATTAAACATTCTCTGCACGAAGTGCATATTTATATATACATGTGATGCTCTCAATAATCCCACATTGAATGTGGATGGAATTATAATTGGGTTTATATGAGACATTGACACTAGTAATAATAATCGGGCTTAAGTATTTTGGGTTGTGGTTTGGTCCCAACGAGTTATTATTGCTAGTGGGTCGGGTCGTTACATTTGGTATCAGAGACAATAACCAGCCGGAAGTGTGCGGCTGGATCTAGATGACAGGACTAGCGAGACGAGTCTCACATCGCCTGGTGATCTTGGGCTGCTGTGTGTGTGTGTGTGTTTGGGCTGACGTTAATTAATTATAAATAAATATGCCAGACTACAAAACAACAGATATTAAATTTAAACTACTCACAAAAATCCAAAATGCATATGTAATGACTTTTACGACTAATCATCTTCCGCTAAAACTTATAAAATTTTAAAATACAATAACTAAATGTTCACGGTAAAATTAACGATTTAACAGTTTTTATATACAAAAGCTAAGAATATACTTTTTATGTAACATTCACTCGTCCAGTCCCGACAAGTTGATCCAACTCGATATCTGGATAAACAATCATACATCTAATTAGTCAGATTAAGCATGTAAAAAAAAAAAATTCATAAGTAATCAAGTATAATTTATATTAAAAATATAATAACATTGTTTGAGTTTCATAAAATTTTACAAATCTCATCTCAAAATTTTGAATCTTAAACAAGCATATTTTGCGAAAAAAAATAAGAGAAATAGAATTTTAACAAAAACATTCATATTCAAAAATTAAAATTCAAAATAAAAGTCTCCGATAACTAACTGTTGGAAAAATCCAGTACTCGCCCCGGTACCGGATTCTGTGAATCCGCACCCCGCTCCGGTACCATAATCCACGTTGGTACCGCTTAGATTTGGATTCCGCAGCGGAAACGTCACATCGGGTTTTTACCAAAAACTCGTTCCCTCAACAAAACTGAAACCAACACAACCACGTAGAGAAGAAAAATCAATACAAGAAAATATGCGGGTGAAATAAGATTCACTAACCAAGAAAAGAATTGCACCGACTCCTCTTTTCTTCTGCAATAGAGTAGCTTCAACCCGAGCCGTTCTCCTGAATCTCTCTCACCCTTCTCTCGTCTTCTATAAACCTAGAAGACTTCTCTCTTTTCTCTCTTTTTGTATCATACCATCATCCTCAAAATCATACATACTTATGTATATATGCTCTCTACATTAGAGATATATATAAACTCCGTCCAAGATAAATCCAAATCTACTTAAATTAGGATTATACTCCAATTAATATTTAAATCTAAATTAATTTATCTCTAACAAATTTAAATATTAATCCTAATCCAATTAAGATTTAATTACAAAACTAACCAAATTCTAACAATCTCCACCTTGGCTTGATTTGTAATCTTTAACTGCTACGTCGAGCTCACCACGCAAGCTCTACCTTGAGCTTGTCTCCGTCGCTCGATGTTGCCGCATCCTCCGCTCCATCTTGAGTGATTGCGCCTCCGCGAACTTTTGGAACCCAAATTGCTTTTGCTTCGATTCTGATTGTTCTCCCGTTCAGAACATACAAGTTTCAATGCTTGTTCGCCACGCACACGACTCGATCTCGTTTTTGGACCCTCATAGCTTCACCTGATGCTGAAATTTTACAACCTTTCGAGTCCAACTCACCTAACGAGATCAAATTCCGCTTCAAACCAAGAACGTGTCGTACACCCGTCAGCGTCCTCACGACCCCATCGTGCATCCAGATCTTGACCGTGTTGACTCCTAAAACTTTGCATGTCGTCCCGTTCCCTATAAGAGCTTTTTCGCCTTTTATCGCCTTATAGGTAGCAAAAAAACTCTTTTTTCGGGCAGACGTGAAAGGAACATGCCGAATCGAGCACCCATACATCATTCAAAATTTTAGTATCACCGGTCACCGCATATAGCACGTCAGAATCGATCATCTCCGATTCTGCCACCTGCGCCATCGCTGACGTCTGATTGTCCTGATTCACGACAGTTTTTCCCTTCGGCCGCTTTAACTCATTCAAGTCATCCTTAAGCTTTTGACAGTTGCGCTTAATGTGACCTTTTCTGTGACAATAGAAACACTCCACCTCGAATAACGGCTTCTTTTGTCTACTTTCGGTCGCCAATATTTTTACATCCTTCTTCGCTTTTACTATCAAAGCTGTGTCATGACTCTGCATGCCGGACTCTTGAGTTATCTTTCGCATCTCATTCGAGAGAAGCGCCGCCGTGACCGCCTCCGCACTTATGGTCTCCTTACCATAAAGCAACGTGGTCACCAGATGCTCATATTTCACTGGTAACGAAGAAAGTAAAATAAGCGCCTTATCTCCATCATCCAGTTTGACTCCGATACTGGTCAACTGGGTCACCACCTTGTTGAACTCGTTCAGATGCTCATGTAGGCTAGCCGCTTCTTACATCCGCAGTGTGAACAATCGCTGCTTCAGATACAATCTGTTCGTCAGGGATTTGGTCATGTACAAATCTTTCAATTTCTTCCACAACTTCGCCGGTGTCGACTCGTTGGCTATGCTGTAAAGAACATCATTTGCTAATAATAGATGAAGCGTACTCAATGCTTTCCGCACCATCTTCTCCCATGCAGCATCCGTAATCTCCGCCGGCTTTGCATCTTTTCCGTTCAACGTTTGGTCCAAATCATGTTGTACCAAAACGGCTCGAACTTTAATTTGCCACAAGCCAAAATTGTTCTTGCCGTCGAACTTCTCGATTTCGAACTTCGTGGCCATCTCCGTCAATCTTTTCCGAAGATCGATAACCTTTACCTCTAATACCAATTGTTGGAAAATTCGGTACTCGCCCCGGTACCAGATTCTGTGAATCCGTAACCCACTCCGATACCGCAATCCGCTCCGGTACCGCCTAGAGTTGGGATTCCGCAGCGAAAACGTCAAATCGAGTTTTTACCAAAAACCTGTCCCCTCAACAAAACTGGAACCAACACAGCCACGAAAAAAAGAAAAACCAATACAAGAAAATATGCGGATAAAATAAGATTCATTAACCAAGAAAAAAATTACACCGACTCATCTTTTCTTCTGCAATAAAGTAGCTTCAACCCGAGCCCTCCTCCTGAATCTCTCTCACCCTTCTCTCGTCTTTTATAAACCTAGAAGACTTCTCTCTTTTCTCTCTTTTTGTATCGTACCATCATTCTCAAGATCATACGTACTTATGTATATATGCTCTCTACATTAGAGATATATATAAACTCCGTCCAAGATAAATCCAAATCTATTTAAATTAGGATTATACTCTAATTAAATTTAAATCTAAATTAATTTATCTCTAACAGATTTAAATATTAATCCTAATTCAATTAAGATTTAATTACAAAACTAACCAAATTCTAACACTAACAACCCATTAACTAAAATTCTAAGCATATATTAGAGATACCCAAAGGCGCTATTACAAAGTGAAAGCATCCGAAGATGTATCTAAATAGCAACCGAAGGCACGTCACAAAATTACACCAGAAGGAATGTTACAAAATTGCACTCAAATGTACGTCACAAAACTTTTCACCCTAAGCTACATCACACAATTGCACTCAGAGCTACATCACAAAATTAAAGCTAGCTTATATCACAAAATTCATGTTGACATGGGCAACATTATTATAGCAATAAACCAAGAGACATTATGACTTCAAATTTATTTACCCGCCAATTTGCATAAAATATCCATTGGTTTTAAGATTTTGCAAAAGTGGGTCACCTTTTTCGTTATTGCTTATTGGTCCGAATTTTATTCTTTGGATGAAATTGCCCTTCGTCCGCCCCACCCATACCCCTTCAGATACATAGAAAATATTATACGGCATGTTGCCAGAGGCATTAAATGCCCGCAACGGCAAGTCACCTCAGTTGTTTTGACGGAATTCATTTCAAATCGTGCCGCACTATTCGCTAGCTTTGATGTTTGTTGTTAGAAATTTTCCAAAGAAAGCTTTGCAACATATATTTTGAAGAAAACGCGCACAACATGGTGGACAACTAGTGTTACATCATCGCAAATAGTGCAACAAAAACTAAAATTATAAAGAGTGCATTTTTTCCACAATGCAGTGCAATACGCGGACGTACTAATGCAACGTCTGCTCCAAATAGTGCAACGCGAGATCAACCAATGCAATACAACTCTCCCCCGTCATCCGTCTTCCGCTCGTGGTCCACACTCTCTCTTGTTTCGTCCAGTGCTGCTTTTTTTCCTTCTTAAATCCTTCCTCCCTTATGTTGCTATCTTGCAACTTTTGTTTAAAGAGTGTAATTTTCATCTCAAACAGTACAACTTTCGTCTCAAAAAATACAACTTTTATCTCAAACAGTACAATGTTCTTCTAAAATAGCATAACTATATCTTAATAGTGCAACTTTCATATTGACTGGTTGATCCCACATTGTACTAATTAATTGGCTGCATAATGCACAACGTTGTGGGAATAATGCAATATTTTGATTTCTGTAGCACTATTTTCAATTATGTTGCACCCCCTGTCCGACGAGAACACGACATTGGCATGGATAGAAGGTGTTTAGAAAGTAGAAGAAACAATACGAGACGATGCAAAAAATAGCGTGGGACGTTTAGAGAAGAACGGAGAGTCGTATTGCACCGGGTTATCCCATTTTGCACTTTTTAGCGTAGACGTTGCACCAGTATATTTGCGTTTTGCACTGCATTGTGAAAAAAAAATGCTCTTTTAATTTTAGTTGAAATGTTTGCGTTAATATTACACAACTTATCCGCTTTGACTGTGTGTGTTTTTTCTATAAAGCTTGAGGATGAGGAGTTTTAAAAAGGGAAAGGAATAGCACGAGACGAAACAGAGACGAGTGTGGGACGAGGAGAGCCAAGCAACACGAAACAAAGATGGAGAGAGGAATGGCAAAAAAAGAAGAGAAAGAAGAATAGAAACATGGGAAAGGCGGGGTTTAGGAAAAAGAAGCAGTACAGGACAAAGCAGAAGAGATAGTGGCCCACAAACGGAAAAAGAATGACGAGGGATAGCAATATTGCACTGGTTGATCCCGCATTGCATTATTTGGAGTAGACGTTGCACAAGCTAGCTATTATGTATGTATATTGCATTACGTCGTAAAAAAAATGCACTCTTTTAGTTTTTGTTACACTGTTTGCAGTGATATTGAAACGACCCAGCCCACTAGCAATAATAACTCGTTGGGCCCAAACTACAACCCAAAATGCTTAAGCCCACTTATTATTATTAGTGTCCATATCTCTTATATACCCATTCACAATTTCATTCCTATCCGATGTGGGACTATCGGGGTGTCATGGACTCCCCCCTTTTAGGCATGACGTCCTCGTCAGCCCAAACACACACACAGCCCAAGATCACCAGGTGATGCGAGAGGTTTCTCGCTAGCCCCGTCATCTAAACCCAAGCTCAATCGAGACTCGTCACATACTTCCGGCTGGTGATTAGCTCCGATGCCAAATGTAACGACCCAGCCCACTAGCAATAATAACTCGTTGAGTCCAAACTACAGCCTAAAATGTTTAAGTCCAGTTATTATTACTAGTGTCCATATCTCTTATATACTCATTCACAACTCCATTCCTATTCTATGTGGGACTATTGGGGTGTCACATATATTGAACTAGTTATATGCTATGTTGTGCATGTTTTCTTCAAAATATATGTTGCAAACCTTTTTTTGGAAAATTTCGAACAACAAACATCAAAACTGGTGAATAACGCAATGTGATTTGAAACAAATTCCGTCAACACAACTGAGATGACTCGCCGCAGCAGGCATTTAATACCTCTGGTAACGGGCCGTACAATATTTTCTACGTATCTGAAGGGGTAGGGGTGGTGCGGGTGGAAGGCATTTTCGTCCGAAAGGATAAAATCCAAACTGACTCTGTGAAAACGAAAAAAGGTGGTCCACTTTTGCAAAATCTCAAAACCAGTGAATTTTTTATGCAAATTAGCCTTATTTATCTGGTCAAAAATTTAGAAGGGAACAATTTATCAAGTACTGAAATTTTCTCAAATAAGTATAATTTTTAAAGCACATATTTTTCTAAAATTGCACAGCCATCAAATCAAAACTTTTCATATATTTTTTTCTTTGCAATTTATATAAGCACACTGAATCGTTATTTTGAAAAATCATACAAAAAATAATTTTCGTTACCGTAACATATTTTTATAATTTTTATCAAAAATAAACTAGCCAATGTTAGATCACTTACCTCTAAATAAATAACCAAAATATATAAGTGATGCAAAATACTCCAAATAAATAAATAATAAAATAAAAATATGGTGTATTACATTTATAATATTAATATTTATTTCTAAATCCTCAAACATAATGTAGGGTTTGAGTTCAATTCTCTACATTTTGAATGGTAAAATCATAAGTGCTATTAAAAATGTCAATTTTCTAGAAAAGGGGTTTAAAATTATATTTAGCACAACGATTTTGAGAATATTTTGTTAACGTGTGGTACTGATATTATATCATATAAAACAACGATGTGAATTGAGCTGACCAAAAATATATTAATAATCAGCAATGAATATTATTTTTTATAGAATTTGTACGCATAGTGATCTAACAAAAAGCCTCAATCTCCTATCCATTTTACATTTTCACCCTTTCAATTCCAAAGCCTGCGCGGTTTGATATGAATTTAGAGGTATTTTTTGTGGATATACAAAACAAAATATAAAAATAATTATATAACTAAAATAATTCAAATAAAATTCAAATAAAAATAATTAAAAAATTCACCTTGATATTGTTGATTTATTTAGTTTTATAAAAGTAACTATTCATCGTGAGAACACAAATACTTATTTATTTATTTTATATCGAGATTAACAAGTCGTACTCTTTCTTTTTTTTGAAATGCTAATGTAGACATTAAATGGTCTGTTGAGATGTTT
>CM054949.1:3295390-3355865 GCA_029168755.2 Tillandsia fasciculata
ATTTTAAATCTTAAAAATTAAATTTTTAAATTTAAATTTTATAATATTGATTTTAAATTTTAAACATTAAAATTTATTATTTTAAAATAATACATTTTATTTTAAAATATTAAATTTTAATTTTACAATTTAGAATTTTTAATTTTAAAATTTAAATTTTAAATTTAGATCTTATTTTTAAATTTTTCAAATTTTTAGTTTGAAATTTTAAATTTCAAATTTCAAATTTCAAATTTCAAATTTCAAATTTCAAATTTTTAACATTTAATTTCGAATTATGAACTTTTTAATTTTAAAATGTTAAAATATAAAATTAATATTTTTTTATTTTTTAAAATTTTAAATTGAAATAAATTTTGTGAAATTTTACAATATGCATCCAAACAGTTTAAAATTTGAAACCGTAAAATTTTTTGGAGTTACAGAATTTTCTATTTTATTTAGATCAAAATTACAATTTATAAACTCCTAATATTTTACTGTCCATTCAAACATATCCTTAATGTATAGAAAAATTGAAAGGTCTTTTGAGAGTTTTTCTCTTCATATATAATAATTTTATGATAAAAAAGACAAGTAATTATATATAATAATAACTATCCATCATAAAAGATATCAACAATCAAATCCTTTGTCACTTGCGCTAGAGATAATTAATGTATTCATATGCATTACATATATATATATATATATATATAATACCCTCACCTATTCTTCAATTTGAAATAAATTCCCAACTGTAACTTTTTAGTTAACAATTTTATTTATACAATTGCCCTTAAAACTACAAAATAAAATTATTAATATAATTTATAAATACTGAAAGTAAAAATATATATATATATTAATAAATAAGTTATTTTTTATAATGTACATCAAACTACATACTTTATATATATATATATATATATATATTATAAATATTTAAAATTTAAAATTTTAATAAATATATATCCTAATTATCTGAAATACTATCTCCCCCACAGCACTTATTAATTTTGTTGTTGATAGGTTCCATGTTCCTTGTTTGGGATTTAACTTTTATTGCTTTTGCAACCTATTTCGTACGCACATTGCATTTCCACTTGTGGTATAGCTCGAGGTTTTTGTGGGGCCTACCTATTAATTATATATACCCTTTATTTAATCTAGCTGGAGTTTCACGTGCAAGAAAATGGCGATATTTTTTTTATTTTATTTTATTTATTTTTTTTTTTGTAAGTTTATTCAATAATTTTTATTTTTGATAAGATAAAAAAATTTTAAATTAAAATTTTAAATTTTAAAAATAAATATATCTGAAAATCGGAGATTACTAATGCATTTATCCAAAAAAAAAAAAAAAAAAAAAAAAATTCAAGAAGAGTTGTTGCAGCGTAGAGTTATTCAAATACTGCAATAAAATTTTTTGATAAATTTGTATGATAGTTTTTTTCTTTATATAAGACAAAATAAGACAGAAAATTTTAAATTATAATTTCTATTTTAAAAAATAAATATATTTAAAATTTAAATATTACTGATTCATTCTCCTATGAAAAAAAAAAAAAAAAAAAAAAAAAAAAAAAAAAAAAAGCAAGAAGAGTTGTGGAGGGCAAAGTTGGGGCCAAATTTTAGGTAATACAAAATATTTTAAACTCCAACAAATCTTGGAACCACCAATGGAATAGTAAGTAAGAACAAAAAATTAAATAAAATTTAATTTATTCTAAATTTATTTTGTTTAGTTAAAAAAAAAAATTAAAAAATAAAGCAGGAGATGAAAAATCCCTCCCTCTATAATGAATCTGTCCAGTTTGTATCCCTCTCATTGAGTGACTCCTCTTTGCTCCCACCAAAGAGGCAACATGGTTGAATCTTAGCCATATGAATATGTACAAAAAGGTTATAATAGATTTAAGCTTTATTATGTTGGAATTTATATTTGATGGGCCATGTTATTTCTGTGTAAAGTATGAATAGGGAGGCTCATAAATCAATAAAAATAAATGGGGTTTGGTTGGTAAACACCTGTGTTAGTAATAAATTGATGGGACTAAGGTGGGGGTATCTATCATCTACAAAGATGGGATCCAGTAGTTAGCACAGTTAGTTAATTCGCGAATTATTCGCGAATTATTGAGAATCCGAATTAAACGTGCCGTTTCTGACTTTTTCCAAAAATTCGGAATAATTCGTGAATTTTTGAATCAAAAAATATTATTCGCGAATTATTTGCGAATTACGAATTTTTGGATGAAAAATTCGTTCTTTTTCAAAAAAAAAAAAAAAAAATACCCCATATTTAAAATAACATATATCACGTCTTACGAGGGCAATTAATAAATATTATCTCTCGTAAGAAGAAATGCCTCCTCGTTTTCCGTACCGGTCTTATGAGGACAATTAATATTTACTTTTAAGTTTGAATTAATTTAATTTTTTTTAAAATTTTTTTAATATTTTAGTCATTATATATTTTATTTTATTTTTTATCCGGAATAATTTAAAATTATATTATTTTTTTTATTCTAAATAAATATTTTATTTATTTCTAAAATAAATTGATTAAATTATTTTAAAAAATTATAATTGTTTATACTAATAGTATAAATATTTTAATTTTTTTTTATTTAATACCCGAATTTTTGATCCCGAATTTTTAATTAGTGAACGTATTATTTCCGTATAAATCACGTATCCGAATAATTGACGAGCCCGTTTTTTAGCCGAATTTTTTAACGAATTTTAAAATTATAATACGAATTTTATCCGTATTATATCCGTACCGTATTTTTGCCGTATCCGAATTAACTATGGTAGTTAGACATAAATTATAGGGTTAGTTGTTCAACTCTTAGTTTTTAATGTCAAAAGGAGACCACTTGATGATAAATGTCACAATTTGTTCCACCTGGAGCAATGAGGATGGGTACAAGTATTTAAAAATTTATATTGGAATTCTATTAAAATAAATTTATTTGATACTAAATAAAAATAATTTTAAATAGTTGTACGAAAAAAATAAAAGTCAGACATATACAGACTTTATTTATACACAATCCAAATTTGAATTCGATCTGAATTCGAATAAATTTTATACATATTCGGATTCGTATACGGACTTTATCTATAGCAATCCAAATTTGAATCCGATCCGAATTCGAAAAAATTATATATATATATATAGAGAGAGAGAGAGAGAGAGAGAGAGAGTTCGGCTACTATATTATTAATAGTACTAAGTTATTGGTACTATCAAGTTTTCTACTCTTAAATTAACCCTTTTGATCATTTTCACCCGTTAGATTTTACTATTTTACCAACCACCTATTAAATCCAAGAGGCCCACTATCATCTTAACTACACATTTTTTAATCCAAGTATTAAAAACTTGATAGCACCAATGACTTGGTACTATTAATAGTATTCCGGTCTAGCTCTCTCTCTCTCTCTATATATATATATATATATATATGATTGATGTAATACTTAAATTTATAGTTCGAAACTTTAGATTTTAATATAATATATATGTTTTGTAATATGATAAACAAAATAATTATTTCAGATTCAAAAGTTTTTGGGTTTGGCTTTGGATTTAGCATTTTTGGTTTGACTTGGTTTAGTTTGCTTTTGAATGTGGATTTTTAAAATCCGTCGGATTCGTATTCGAATTTGATTATCATATTCAGATTGGAGTTCAGATTCACGTCAAGACTTTTGAAAATTCACGACGAATCCAATCCATTGACATCCCCAAGTTCCATATGCTAATTCTTATAGATATTATTATAGTTAATTTTTATCATATGCTAATTCTTCTCCTTCTAATATATTATGTTAGGATTAATAAATTTTTCCTATGTACTAATTTTTGCTTTGTTTTCAAGTTTCTTTTGCAATATTCAATATGCAACTTTGGTTTTGTAAAACCTAAATTTTTGCTCAGATACTTATGTTTTCATCAGTTATTTTTTGCAAAATTTATGGCAATAACTCATCATTCTTCAAACATTAATTGGTGCAAGAGTTGGGTTAAGTCCATCAAACTTGCTATGTAGAGTCTTCATAATTTTAAAGTTGAATGAAAAGAATGAAAAATAAATTGTATTTATTTTTTAAAAAATTGTTTTTAAATATAACACTGAAGGAACGCGATAAGTATCAAACCATGTCTATTTTCGACAATTCTACATAAATATCTTATTGGTAGATGTAACAGCGTAGAACAATTATTAGAAATCAACAAATACAAAACAGATGAAGGAGTCAGAAACAACAAACATGACATATGGTGACAGATTATGGGGATTAATAGTAGTTTATATCATAAGAAAAAAATAAGAAAAAGTGAAATCAATAAAAAAAAAAAAAATTTAAAAAAAAAAGAAGAGTTAAAACAACAAAGATTTTCAGTCTCGAATAGTCGATAAATTATATCAGTAATCAATAAAGTTGATTTCCATATTTTAAACATTATTGAAACAAATTGTAAGGAAATTTCGAATTGTCCTACCATATAAAAAAAAATTTTATTGATATTTAATTATTATTTTTTTATTCTGTCATCATCGCTGATTATGTAAGAAAATGAAAATTATTAATGCATAAAAATTGTGAAACTTATAAAGATAATATTAGAATAGCGTAAAAGTAATTGAATATATATATATATATATATATATATATATATATATATATATATATATATATATATAAAGAATAAATAAATGGTAGTGGTGTTATCTATGCAATTGGTGCAAGTAATGCTAATTTTTCATTACAATTTTCATAAGAAAGTAAAAATTTTTGCAGTTATTTTCTAAAATTAATTGAAAGTAATTGTAAGCATAAAGAAAAAAAAAAAAAAAAAAAAAAAAAAAAAAAAAAAAAAAAAAAAACAATGAAAACGAATTGGTTCAACAATAAGAAGAGGAACCGATCCAATCAATTGAAGAAAAGAAGTAGAAAACTATAACAGGTGAGCCCACACGCCTATATAGGTCAAAAAATTAAGTAAAAAATGAGAAAACACTGAGAGGCGATCCCAACAAGGAGATAAATATAGGTGTGTGTATATATAGATTATACGAAATAAAATAAAATAAAGAAAAGTACAATAAGAGATCAGATTATAATTGAGCATTAAAATGATGCTTTTTAAAAAGACTTTGTTTTATATATTTTTATGCAACATGAAGATATCTAACATCCTTTGCAGTGGTTGGATGGTTGGTTGATATTTCACTCATCAAATTATAACGCTCAAATTGGATTCCCTCTACTCTACATTAGGCAATAAAGTAGTTAAATATAATACAAAAGCAGTAGTTGCCCAGTTCCAATCCCAGTAAGTGAGATCTAACAAAAGATGAAATTTTTTATAATTAAGTTAGTGCACATAAAATTTCTACACCAAGATTAAAATTATGATAATTTTCCATCTTAACTAAAGCTAGAATAGTACAATTTGAGCTTAAAAACTTTCCTTAGCCTTTTCTGTTCCTATACTTGTTTCCAGTTTCAACAGGAGCAACAATATGAGTTATTTTTCCTGTTATCTCCCAAATATATATTGCCTTGTAGATTCATATGTAAACTCTTCATCTCAAAAGCTTATTTGACTATGGAAGTACTTACTTAAAACTATGATCTTTTTTTTATTTTTATTTTTTTTTTTTGGCCTATCATCAAATGGATATAGAGTCGGTAAAGTAGGGTCCCTACTCTCCATTATTGAGCAGCTCCTGGCAAGCATCAATTGGTCTCATGGGAACACACACACACAAAAAAAAAAAAGATACTCATTGTGGACATACAATGCATTTGGACAGGGCACCTGACATGATACACTGTGCAATAAAAAAGGTGCATGCCAATGCTATAAAAGTTGAAACATTTGTAAGAGCAAGGTGATTTTCTATTAGATACTCTTAAAAACTAATTATGTACATCAACATGGATGTTTTTTTATCTTAATCTAGGACATGCCAAAGGTTTTAAGGAAGGGAGGGTGAAACAACAGTTCTCTGCTTCCTATCTTGGTGGCAGCTCAAGCTTAACATTTGCTGGGCTTGGTCCACCGCATCATCATGAACTATCTCATCTCTATTTTCATTTCTGATCAGTTCTAACATCCAGTTGGCAAATATGTTTTCTACCGCAACTACTATAATAATACTTTACAATTCAAACAAAAAAACAATAATACGTGTCGGCGCTGGAGAAGCATCTAACAAAAACAATTAAGCAAGGGCTCGATCCAAATAAGGTTGCAACTCATCAGATGGTTTGTGTTTAAAGTAGTAATGGTAGTATAAAAGACATCCACTAATGCAGTTCACGGCTAACATGGTGAATTGAGTCTCAGCATAATTTTGTGCCAAACAAAACAACACATCCACTAATACTTGGAACCTACCATAACAAAAAGCACACTATAAAACACTTGAACCTGTCATAATAAAGCACACCAACTAGTACTTAAAACCTAATGCCTAAGCCTAGGTTCCATAGTACCACTATAAAAAACATTAACTAACACTTGAACATGTCATAACAAAGCACACTAACTAGTACTTGAAACCTAACACCTAAACCTATCATTACTAAACACATTAGCAAATACGTGGAACCTATCGTTAAGCACATCCAATAATACTTGAACCTCCTATTTACCCTCTTGGGGTGAATATCTCTATCATCTCTCCTTGTAATAAAAAATATAATAAATAAATGAATGAAATGCATTTTTAGTATCTCTGAAAGAAAGATGAGGTTTAAGTTCAAATGAATAAATAAGAGATAATTTCATATGACTTCATGTAAACATGACAAATAGTAAATATATTCCTACAAAATTTAAATGATCAGATTTATTCTTTCAAAAAATATATGATGTTCAAATCTGTTCCTCTAATTTGTTACTGTTAGTATACTATTTATTTTCTAACAGATAGTAAGTGAAATGACAATTTTACTATCACAAATATATCCTTCCAAAAAAGCCTCATGATTAGGAATATGCAAATATGCCCTTCTAAAAAACCCAATGGTCATCTTCTTTCTCAATAAAGTCTCGTTACTTACTTATCTTCTTCCTCAGTTAAAATCCATCCAATCTCCATTATTGCAACCTCATCTCCACCTCCAACATTTATCTCCTATGTCTCCGAAATAATAATTTACTTTTTTTTTCTTCTCAACTATTTCGCTCCAGAATACCTTCGCCGGAGGGCTTCGCCAAGCTTCGTCAGCTCCGCGGGAGGGTACAAATATTCATCCGTAGAGCAGCAACGTTCGTCTTCAACTAAGGGGCCAATACTTAGTTTATGGGATTAACTTAAGAATAATATATAAAAAGAAATAAAAGGTCAATTTATTTTCTTAGTAACCAAGGTTAAGTATGTTAACTATAATTAACTAATATTTTTTAACAGACACTAATAGTAAGAATATATTTAAAATCGTTAGTAATTTTGAAGGAATAAATCTGATAATAATTTAAATTTTATAAAAAATTATTTATTATTTAGTATGTTTATAGGAAAAGATATGCAATATGTTCAGGCTTTTTTTAGGCCCTCTGCCCTTGGTGACAAACTCAGCTGTCCTGTCAAATAAATGGATCAAATAAAAATGTAGCATAAATCCATCGATCAAATAGAGACAAAACCTACTCAACAAATAGGTGTGACCTTTTGTTGCCTATGTTGTCACAATAATCCCTAAAGTTTAGGATTGTGAATCCTATCTACCTAACACTTTATTTGTATAATGAAGATATAGTGATTATTTAATTATTCACTTTTCAATGATCATCTTTTTGCCCAAACATTTGGGTCCTGGTTTTGCGCATTCAGAGTAAAATAGAATATCTTATTCTCCTCTTAATGCTCTTTTTTTTAATCAACATGCGCATATTAAAGTGCTCTCAAAGTTCACTGCAAAAATATCAGCCTCATAAAATAAACATAGAGCAGTGTTGATTCTTTGAAGAAGAAAAAGATAACCAATCCTTTATAAAGTCGAATAAATATGATGTCTTCCCATTAGGGAAAATTTGTACTACAATTTAAGCATCTTTATTCAAATTCTCACAACATTAAAATTAAAATGTCATGTGGAATCTCAATGCACAAAAAGGCAACCTATGACATCTAAACCATCTAAACCAAATTAAAAAGGCAATCTCTTTATTAAAACACCCCGCATTTCTTCTCACTCTAGTAGAAGCAGATTCAAGTTAATCTTTCTGTTTTTGAGGCTCAAAAACTCATTATAACCTCTCCCAGTTTTAAACTTTTGTATGCCCAAAGTCCGGTTGACGCTTATAATTAAATAAGTTTCACAAACCGGCCTAACAAGCACTTACTCGACTAGGAACCGGCGAACCGGCCAGTCCGAGTGGTCAGCAGCACAGTAAAAGAAGTGTGTGTTATATATATATATATATATATATATATATATATATATATATATATATATATATATATATACAAGAATGAAGAGTTCACGAGATTATCATATACCTAAAATTGCTTGTTAAAAAAGAGCCGAATGTGGTATACAAAGTACTAAATAACAATAGCTACAACACAGATAAAGACATAGCATTGTAATGGGTGGTTGTACCTTTCATAGGTATGTTTCAACAAAAGCAGTTGATAGGATTAGAGGTAGGCGGATGAAAAGCAAGTGCATTGGTACATGAGTGGACTTCTCATAGCTTGTTTTGTTATTAAGCCCGAATGCAGCTTACTAGCTTTTCTGAAGTGCACCAGCAGCAAATAAAAGATTCCTACGAGAAAACTGCAAAAAGTTCCAGCAAATATGATATAACTGTCCAACTCAAAAGTTCAAAAAGAACCAAAGTGTCGAAACGAATTAAAGAGAAATGGCAAGAATGAAAGTCGAATTCTGTACCCGCAAGGTAGAAACAGGAGTTGATTTGGTCGGGAGAGCTTTCAACAATCTCAAACGGTTACCAGAACTAGCTTTACTGCTCAGGAATTGACAATAATGTTTTCATTAAAACGACCACGAGATAAAGAGAAATTTGATTATGTTGAAGGTGTGTAGATTAATCAACTTACTTCTCCTCCATCTTCAGTGCCTTTGTGCCGGAAGTCACATCCCAAAGCTTTACTGTACAATCCGCAGAGCCAGAGGCAAGCAATGTTCCTTCACAACTGAGGCCAAGAAGAAATTAGCCCTGTGAATATTTTTGCTGCTATTTGCTTCCTCCATTTTTTTCTTTTTTTTCTTTTTTTTTTCTTGTGTACAAAACTAAATGCAAAGCAGATGAGGCTGAATTTTATATATAACTTTACCTATGAAATTTAAAGGATTATGACAACAAAGAACGAGTAACTATCAGGGGGTAGTCGAAAACCCATAGGCAGGCATCATTGATTAGCCAGCATTTCATTATCAAGCTCAGAACATCACTATACTCCAGAATAATAATAAAAAAGAAGTATAAATAACAGAAGCTCTAAAGTCGAGAGTCACTTAATTGATTTTCTTTTGATTTGCAATTTTACAGCTCTGAGACCTCATAATAACTTCAGTGTCCATTTGCCACCAAAAATGAATTGGATGGAATAAGACAAAAGAGCAATATTGGTGGATGATATTTTACTGGCTTCGAGACTTTGGAGGCCAAATAATTCTGGAAGGATAGAATTATCAAATCTCACCCTAAAAGTTAGGATTGAACACTATCGGATTGACAGGTCGTAATATATCCCACCAGACTAAAACCCCTACCAGCCATGGGTCCATGACCTGCTCAATCCCAAACTCTCGGGTGGGATTTGATAATCGAATCCTCACTCTTTGATCTAAAAGGCCTTCTAAGCCGCTAAACGCTTCCTCTCACCCAACATGGCTCTCTTGTGGTATCCATCCAATATCCATCCAATACAAAGTGAGAGCCAAACATGCCTATAAGAAAAAAAGGTAGGCCCTTGTATTATTTGATTACTGATTGATCAGATACTAAGAACAAAAAGGTCAAACCCATTATTCAAATCTCCCTAAATGTAAACAAATGAAGCTTCTCAGTCAACAAAGTACAGGACCAAAACAGTGTATCAGCTACAAAATGTTTCTACAGCTTGTATTTAGCCAAATGGCTATACTGTTTCACCATCCTTTCCACAAAACTCCATACTGCATGAATTGTAGCAATCTTTTCAGGTGCCTCACAAAAGGGTACAGGGTCTAAAGTTCTCTTCTATGTTTCTCATCCAATGTCCATGCCACTCTTGAGACCGTCTTCCAGTTTAACCACGATATCACTGATGTTGCAACAAATTCATCTCATCGTTCCACTTGACATATGTGCAAGTCAATAAAAGGAAAGATGTGACTTGATTGAATCATGTGGATCTGAAGTTTATCAGGGTTAATCTGCTTGTAATTCTTCATTAACTTAACAGAGATATGCAGTTACCATCATGTCTGATTTGCTGATTTCTTTATTTGCTTTCTCAAGGCAATAAATTCTATTTGATAGTTGATTTTCTCTAAGTTAAAATCTCTATAGCAATTTTAAGACTACATGAGGTGTTTCACTGTTCTAAAAATTTGACCGTCTACAAAAAAATTATCATATAGGGCACCTACAGCACCTGTCCATCGAGTTGTTTCAGTCGATCTCGCATAGGCAAATGCTTACATAAGGGTATGTCCTAACCATCGATTTCAGTATGTCTTACCCATCAATTTCTACTGAACCTTCATCCCTTCTCTGAATCCTGCAAAACTTGCAAATTATAAAATCGGCCAAATTTGTTCTTATCTTGAGATATGTAGATTCTAAAAGTTGGCTCCCTTATATTTGGTCACTATTTGGCTTGGCTTCCAGAACAAACTTCTTTAATCTAGAATGCAAGGGCTTCTAGAAGTTAAACATTTGGCTAACAATTGTTCTAGAGCCTTTACCCTGGAACGAAGCTAAAATCACTTATTGGGCCCTAAAAGCAGAAGTTGCGATTCAAAGCTTCTGAATATGCTTTGGTATGAAGCAGTAGAAGATATTTTTTATGTAAAAACTCTAGTGCCACTTCAAACAACACATCCCTAGAAGCTCCATGCAAAACACATTCTTGCTCTTACTTGGTTGAAGTGCTATTTGAGTAAAGCTGTTCAAAAAGAACTAACAGCTTATTTCTATTAATAAAATGTTTTCAATCCCTTCCTGCTGGAATCAACATCACAAGCTTCAAATTGGAGCTTCTGGTTTTGCAGTCCAGATGCTCATTTCAAGATCTATACGATTCCTCGGTTTCCTTCTAGGCTTCTAGCATATCTCGAAAAGTCCTTCCCTATTCTGTTATTCTGCCTAGCCTTAAAAACAGGTTTTTGGTCCTTTAGAGCTGGAAATGATAAGTGTAAAACAATAAGCATAGGACACCATCAAAATATAAATAATATTTAGAATGACTGAAATGAAACTAAAGAAACAGTATGAGATTGTAAAATTAATGCAACAGGAAATACTGCTCTTACACCCGTTGTTCGAAAGATGGAGCCCTCATAAGGCCTGGCTTTCCTTACATAAGCCAGCAAATAAATAAATCTTAGAGAAGTCGCACCCACAGAGAAACATTGACCAGTGCATTATACTAGCTGGTAAAGTATTTCAGAATTCGCGACCCAGAAATATGTTAAAGTCTCAATTTCTAAAGCCAGATTAATAACTAAAGCTTGCTAAATCTTTTTTTCTTTTGAAATTGTATGATATCTTCAATTTTATCAATTAAATGAAGAAAGCGATAAAAATTATTCGGTGTCCGTTCGCCACCCATGATTAATTATAAATTCCTACATCTAAAAGCTCAACATAATTCACAGACTTATGTCCATTTTAATAATATCCAAATATGGCAGCCATGATGTCCAAGTCTATAGACCAACAGGTGAGGAAAATTTCTAGAAAAGCATCAAAATATAGTGATTGCTGAGTAGTTAGTTCTAGATTTTTTTTCTAAAACCAGAAGAACGAAAATCATACAATGCAAAGAGAGGAACAAAACTGTGACGAGTTTATTACCTGAAAGCAAGTGTCCAAACACAAGAGCTGTGTCCCATTAGTGGCGAAACACAGCGGCCACTAGAAAGATCCCACATCATGATTGTGCCGTCTTCATCACCAGAAGCCATATACCTCCCATCAGGAGACATCGCCAATGATAATACCATACTCCTGTGGCCAATGAAAATGCGAACGCACTCCCCTGTTTGAACATCCCATAGCCTTACAGTTTTGTCGCTAGAACCAGTCGCAATGTAATTACAGTTCACATGCCACTGTACACACTGAAAGATATATATTGCGGAACATACAAACACACTCAGTCAGAAAAAATTCCACTCTGAGTCTCTAGTAGAGAGAGAGAGAGAGAGAGAGAGAGAGAGAGAGAGAGAGAGAGAGAGCAGATAAAACCAAAATTGACTGAATTTAAACATTTAAGGACTGAGTCAGACAACGGAACACCAAAATTGACTGCATTTAAACATTTCATGACCGACTCAGACAATGGAATTGCATGTAAACATTTCAGGACCAACTCAGACAATGAAAACCACAAACATTATAATGTTCAGAAATGAACTCACATCAACATCAGAAAGATGTCCAGCCAATATACGCAAAGGCTTGATTCTCTCCATTGACCAAATTCTAGCAGTCCGATCATGCGAAGAACTAGCAAAATAATGGCCAACTGGACTAAACTGCAAAGAAGAGTAAAATATGTATACAGCAGATATCAGAACCTAAAGCAAACTCGTTTATAGAATCCTTGCAAAACAAACTCATTTTGTAAGAGCTAGTAGATATATGGTTTTCAGAAATTATTATAGTGTAATTGTCTAAACAGGATCGATTTTGACCTCTTACCTGAACATCCCACACTGGGTAGTTGTGTCCTTTGTAGCAAACCAGATTACTATTTAGCTTAGTACACCATAATCTAACTGAAAAATAATAATAATAATGATAAAAATAATAACTTTAGATGTGCAATTTATGAAGGATTGACCAATGAAGCTGAAAACTGCTTACTTGTGGAGTCTGACGAAGATGACAGAAGAAAATCTCCAAAAGGACTAAAGGTGGTAGAATAAACTGGTCCAGAGTGGCCCTGAAATAGTGTGTACTGCCTTTTGCCCTCATCTGAATTCACCATATGCTCTTGGGCTGACCCGTTTTCTCCCTGCAAACTGGCTGAAAATTGTCGTTCAACACATTGAAAGAATTTTCAATCAATCGCAATAGCAATTACGCAAATATAAATATTATCGAAATTCCTAACCTAAACTTGTCAGGAAATCATTTACAAGTTTATCAGAGTTTCAAACATCAAAAAGGAATAAAAAAACGAATCTATAAACTTCTCTATAACGTAACATTGCAAGTAAAAAAAAAATGTTTGGAAGGAAACCATTTGTCGTACTGAAAATAGCATGGATTGGCTCCTAATAGAAAAATGCATTGACAAAAAAAAAATGCTATTTAAATAAAAGGAAAAATTGAGTTCCAATCAAGAATAGACCAATCGTGCAAAAAAGAAACTGTAAAGCAGTAGTGAAGCATCAACACTAACTCATTTTGCCTGATTGACCAATCTTTGACATGTCCCAAACCTGACAAAAGAACACCAATAGTTTAACAATAAAATGAAGCTGAAATTAAAAGGAAAAAACAGGTTCTAAGAAGAGAACAACCTTCACAGATGAGTCAGAGAATCCACCAGCAACCAGTGATCCATCATTTGATATAGATGAACAATTTAACCTTAGATAAATCCAAAACAGCAGTCAAAACCAAGCTAGCCACATACTAATGTAAAACTTGGTCATGACTAAAGTACGTTAGTGATTACCCATTATGTGTATTTATAAAGGTATAAAAGCTGACAGATGGCAGTGCCAAACTGCTTAACTGTACACGGTTTCGCAAGTCCTCTAGAATAGCTTGTTCCTCTTCAATAGACCTGAAAAAATATGGAAATCAAAATTTGGTATATGACAGATATATACCCAAATGACCATATATATATATATATATATATATATATATATATATATATATATATATATATATATATAATTTTACTCATATTGAGTTGATAATTTCTTTAGCAATAATATAGTTATCCTAGTAACAAGAAATTATAGAGAGGTCAAGTTGGCAAAGAGTTGGTCCACATTTAATAGGCAAAAACAAAAACAAAAATAAAAAACTGTTTTATTGAAGTTTTGGACAATATTTGCTCTTGAAAATTCTGTAGACACTTAAAAATACTAAGAACACATTTTACTTCAAAAATAAAGCATCATTCTTTGCAGCAGACTGCAAAGCTAATATGAAGCCCAATTAAATATGACCATCTACAAAAGGAAAAGGAATAAACAAAGAATAGTTCGTTAAAAAAAATTTAAAAAAATCTACGAACTCTAATAATACCAAATTGTATAAAAAAAACAGAAAAAGAGATTACAAGAATAAGATGGGATATAGGAAATACATTACAGGTAGAGGAAGTTCTGGTTTCACTCGAGGAGCCATGGACACCATGCTTGTCTCAGAGCGAACGTTCTTTCCCGTCGCACCAACAAGCTTGTCCTTCTTCAACTTCTTGAGAGAAGCACCCTGCTTACCTCCATCTGCTGATCTCTTCTGGAGCAAAAATTTTCAAAAGGTGTTAGGGTTGAACCCAGAAATCAAGAAACACATATACAAGACAAATGCACATAACGTACTCACAGGCAACAACTAAATTCAATTGGTGTAAACATAATGTACAAAACGTAGTCTTCGTGTATAACTGCAGGCCAAGCAGATACATAGCACATAAGCAGTATAGATGCATCGACAGCATAGAGCAACATACAATTAAAAAATATTTTAACTTTTCTGAACATAAAAGAATATGCAAATTTTCGAGTATTAACTAGGAGTTGGTTGGTTGATCTCATGAATTTTAAAGTATTTTAGGATCATGCAAAAGTTTCAAGTTAGTGGAGAAAAAACCTACATACTAATGCTGGTAATGCATAATCCATGTCAGTGACATTATTAGTCAGGAGAATCATCACAGCTGCAGTGAATGACCATTATCAAAATGGTGAGGTCTCATCTGCTGCAAATCACGTTTTTCTTATTTTTCTCACTTCAAATTCTATGCCATTGGATGCGCCTGAAGATATTGGAATGTTTTCAATCTATAAATCAATGGAACTTAATTGGTAACAAAAAAAAAAAAAAATTTTGGTACTTCCTTTTTCCACTTCACAGTTTTAAATGAGTTTAGAAGCCAACCAACAATAACAAGAATGGAGAACTCCAGCAGGAGCATTCAATTGCATAGAACTTGAGTTTAAAAGTTTAAAATAACCGCTCCCCCCATCCCACCCCGAAAAAAAAAAAGGGTGGGCATGGTATCAAGTGAGGCCAAAGGTTTCCGATTGCAAGACTCTAATTTGTGAGGCAATTACTTGCCTTGTTATCTTCTGGGTCTACCTCCTTGCTTTCAACATCAGCCTTCTCAGAATCTGAAAGTGCTCTCTCCAAATGTTCTTCAACTGAATCTTCAAGTAACTACATGTATACAATATTTTGGATGTGATAAGCAAGAAAAGGCTGATCTAAATCCAGATCAAGAAAAACAAAATTTTCAAGATTACAATCTAGAGTCTAGACATAACAATTCAGTCATACTCATTAAAGTGGAAAGAGCAACAAAATATGAGCTGAAATGATACCCACCCCCCAGCGTACTTCCTTCTGATTTATCTGTTTGGCTTCATCCTGGCTGCTCCCCACTAGAGCAACGACATCAGCATCATCAGCAATCGAAGTGGGCTTTCCAGCAGAAACTGCCAAGATTGAAAACGAACAATAATCAATGTTCATGAAAAAAAATAAAAGAAACTAGAGATGAAAAAACAAGTATCACTGAGTTTAATTCACAATGAGCACAAAGAATTTAGGACAAAAAAAAAGGTTGTACCTTCAAAGTTTACATGTTCGTTGATAATCCCCAGCATAACAACAGATTGCATCTTCTGAAGATATTGTAGAAGAAGATCATAGGAATACTGCAGTTGGAGAAGCTAAGAGTTAGCATCATCTGTAATGATCCCAACAGCTATTAACTCTTTAATGGAAACACCCATCAATCAAGAAAAGCAATCTCAAATCAAAGATAACCATCTGACATGAAAAACACAAAACTCTAAAGGTTGTGGTAGAATATGCCCCGAATTCAAGATAATAAGGCTTCAGCATAGACACATAAAGAAGTTTTGGGAGTTTCATAGTCAGATCACTTCAGCTTAGGGCACCATGTAGAAAGAAAAGCAGAGAACTAGCCTTGACATCAACCTCAAAATTTTTAAAATCTAGCAGAGTAGGGCTTTCAAGCTAATGAAAAGCAATGACATTATTGCTCTTGCCCTTGACAAACGACTCCCTACAGATGGAGGGTGACACCTAGAACTGGAAACTTGAATCACACGAGTGTACTACAGGATTTACGATGCTTAAGCCGACTTACTAAAATCTACCAAACTCAAATGCAACTTTTTCAACAGTAAGGGCGTAGGACCATAAGGGTGCCCCGTGATTATAATGATCAGTGGGTTTTACTTTACAAGAGTTTTCACAGAAAACTAGTACAAAGAGTGATCCATGTGAAGTTATGACATGCATCTAAAAGAAACATTTTTTAAATTTATAACAGAAGAAATATGTGGAATGGCTAAAAAGTTTGAGTTATTTGCTATTAACATAGTTCTGCAACAACTTAGAGCAGCTAAATGGTTTGAAATCAAGAAAAGAATGCACCAGTCCACAATATTGAAGAAATATATAGATAACATATCAAATGTTCAGCGCAAGAATCCAAAATTTTAAATAGACTTTTCAACAAAAAATGCAAAAACGCACAAAGATATATCTTGACGTCAAATAGAGATGCAACTTTCATCAACTAATAGAACAGTAAGAGGTCAATAAGAGAAAAAAAAAGTAATGCATGCTGGCACCTCACATAATTTAATTTTAACTTTGCTCTGCCGTAGAGTACGAGCCAATTCCATCTCCTGACAGGTAATGACATATGATGAAATAACCAAAATTAACATTGCTGGAGGATAGTAATATACAAAAACATGAAATATAGGACACAAAAGCAAAACCTCCAAATGTGAGGGAGAAAGGATGCCTTCCAACTTTTGAAGATCCCGCAAATGCATAAGTTCATGATCTCCACGAAATGTGCGGAAAAATGTCCGAGCTAGAGAATGTTCACATCAATATTTTCAACAACAAACTAAATGTAAAATACTACATAAACTATCAATTACATACCAAGTAATTTGAAACTAAGTTAAAAATGTACCTTCCTGCATATGTCCTTCTGCCACTAAATCCATGAAGCAGTGTATAAAAACAGGATAGAGCACTCGAAGCAGTTCATGCTGCACAGTTTAAAGTGAAACACCTAATTATAATAATAAAGAAAAATTTATAATACAAAAAAATCATAAAAAGATAAGATTAGTAGTAAAAGCTAATTAAAGCAATATAATTAACATATATCTTTGTTAAACCCTGGAAAATAAAAGACAGTTAATTCATGTTTTGGCAGGAACAGAGCTAAGTCTTGATTAAGCCTTTCCCCTTAAACTCCACTGACCATTATGTAAAACTTCTAAATATAATTTTACATATATACAATGTTATGTGTTAATTAACATAGGAACTACCAGCTATGATCAAATCATATTGGTTACCATAAACCAAATAATCATGAGATCATGGAAGTAGATGAAAATGAAACTTGCGTTTCTCATTATTATGACGGGTTACCTTGTACAAATCCAGCGAACTGTATCCCCATGATCTCAGTTTGCTGTAACCATCATGGTACCGCAATGGATTGTTCTCTAATCTGTCAAAAATGAATAAGAATATATGCCAATAAGAACTGCCAGAAATTATCTGTAGATTGAAAAGTACTCTGCGCTTTTGCACATAACTATCTAAAGTAGCCAACAGATTTCCTGCAATTACTCACTACAAGATAAAAAAGTATAGTAAAGCTAAAAAAAATAACATGGAGCAGCGATTATTTAACAAAAAAGAAAAATAAAGGTTCAGTAAATCCACATGAGTCATTGGCAGCTCGGCAGCACATAAATTTGCGACCATGCCCTATAGATAGGTAAGTACTATTTCCCAAACATTTTACTGTTCTCTAAATTAAATCATATAACGGAATTCGTCCTAACTTCATCTTTGATGAGGTTAGAACCCAGCTCAAGCTGCTCTCACAAACCAGCTAGCAACCCGCAGGCGCTGAAGTACCTAAATTTACTAAAAAATTCAAATCAAGTCTCTTTCCCCACTTAAACACATGTATTTGCTAATTACCAAGCAAATACAAGCTTTTGAAGGAAGCAACAAGCATAAAAGCTCGTTTACGGTACTTGATTGGGATCTCATGCTGAATCCTTTAACTGAGAATCAGCATAATTAACTAAAACAAGTTGGCAAAATTACAGAAACCAAGAAGAACCAAACAAAGATCTACCTTTTTCTTTAGTTCGCATCTCGTACTGAATCCTTAATCAACTGCAGTTACTTGATTGGGATTCTAACTAAAAAAAGGGAAGGGGGATCCGCTCAAATTAACAAATAATACTCCCTCAAACCCTCTCAATTTAGCACAGTCAACTAGACCAAGATGAAGGCATTACTGAAACCAGACCTAATCAAACAAAAATCCTTCTTTCTTCCTAATGTGCATCTCCTACTAATCCCCTATCGGGGATTCTAGCAAAGAAGAAGAAAGGGCATCGAGCGAATCCAAACCTAGTGAGTAGGACATCGTTGTGGGAAGAGGCGGAGAGGCGATTCTGATCCTGAAGCGCGAGGTCGCTGAGTTTGAAGCCCTTCTTCTTCAAGTACGCGTGCACCGCTTTCTCGAGCTCCTCCTCCTCCATTGGGGATCAGAGAGAGTAGCGAGACCTTCGCTAGGGCTTCAGAGGGAGGGAAGATTCGGGGAGCTTCCTTTGTACTTTTTCTAGGGTTTAGCCGCGGCTCTGTGTGCCCTAATTAAGCAACGGACGACACGAAAGGGCGAGAAGAGACGAATATTTGGTCGCGCAGTGCTGTTTTGTAAACCGGCTGAACCGGTCCGGTTCGATCAGTTCTATAGTGAACCGGATGGGTTCATCCGGTTGAGAATATGTGAGACCTATTTAAAGTTAGGGACAATTTTCTATATACTCCTGAAAATTTTTCTATTTTCAGATTTATCTCTCTTAGAAGGCTAATATTAAAACTATCCTTCTTACATTCCAACTTTTTTTCAAAATATTTCTGAAGTTAAACTCTGTTAGTGTACCGTTTGGAGCTGCCGTATCTGTGAAAAATTACTATTTTGCCCTTCAAATATACCCTAAATCCTAAATCTTAAACCCTAAAATCCTAAAATACCCTAAACCCTAAAACTCTAAACCCGGGCAAAATAGATATATCTGATAGTTTTCAACTCCAATTATTATTTAACTCTAGTTTAACCCTAGTTAACTTAATAAAGGAAAACGGTAGGGGTATTCTTAATAACGGTGGAACGTATGAGGGGTATATTGGAAAGAAAAAAATAAAAAGGATAAATCATATATTTCTTCAGATTTCAGGGATACACAGGCAATTATTCCTTAAAGTTAAATCTTTTCTTATTATCTTATCTTATCTTATTATTATTATTATTATTATTATTATTATTTATTAATAAGTGAAAAATACGCTAAACAATTAATAAGGTCCACAGCCAATCAGACTTGAAGATTAGAAATTTGCACATACAACTGTTATACTTTTATATCTAAAATATATATTGAAAATTTAATACATTATATTTAAAAATAATTTAATTTAATTTTATATATGTGACATAAAATATATGTGGCATATTATAGAAAATCTATTTACAGGATCTAATTGTAAATTTGTAAATTTAATATTTAGATGTCGAATAGATAAGAAAATAAGTATTGCTAAATTATATAGCTCATGATATTAAAAAAAGGTTATAAAAAGTATATAATTTATATAAATAAAAATTTTAAATTATATTAGTTTATTTTTAGATTTAAAAATTAAAATATTTTGAATTCAGATAAAATGATTATGATGCATACATCAAATTAATTAATTAATATTTTTATCTTCCAAATAATAAATAAAAATCAAAAACTAATTAATTATTATTTTTAATGAGTAACTCAAGAGAAGCAGTGGAAGGGCTTAGCTTCCAGAGTTTTTAGGTTTTCTTACATCTTCTAAGCAATAAAGATATGAATATTACTTTAGTAATGGATAATTAATTATTACAAATTTTATTTTATTGTTTTTTAATAAATTTGCTTAAAAAAAAAAATTATGATTACGATAGGCTAACACGTCAACTGGATATTAAAATTAAAATACGAAAGGAAATTTTTTCTTTCTCATTTATTTTTATAATTATTTATTAACATAAATTATGAATTATTATAATATTATATTAAATTATACAATCTTTTATGAAAGTTTAGACATGTTTTAAAATTTTTACTTGTATACCGTAATACGTTCAATTGATTTTTTGCTTTAAATTTTTATTATGTGAATTTAATATGATTTACATTTTTTTTCCATATTTATTTTATATCTATATCTTATAAGTTTTTTTGTAAAAATAATAATAATGTATGCTGATATTTTCTTTTAAGATCACAGTGCTCTTTTTCTATATATGAATGTTGGTTGATTAAGCGTTTTGTTGCATAAAAATATAATTAAAAAATATGTATACAAAAATATTATATTGTTGAATATATAACCATTTGAGAGAGTGATTTTCAAAATTTATTTTTATTATTTTGTGAATGAATTCACTATATAAAATTTTATTTTTCATAAAAATTTACTTAAATCTTTTATTTTCTTATAGTTTTCTGGACTAAAATATTATTAGATCTATTAAAAAAAAATTTTGTATAATTTTTTTTTATGAAATTTAATTTATTTTAAATCCATAACTTGTAATTCCTAATTTTTATTTTATTTTATTTAAAAAATATTTGTAACTTATAGTTAACTACGACATTAGATTGATCGAGCCCGTAAAAGCCGAAGTGGCCGAGACCTCCGCCTTCACCATCGACATGCATTTTTTTTAAATATTTAAAAATAAAAGTATATATAGAATAAAACTTAATTATATATTTATAAAAATATAAGTTCATCCATACTGTGAACTTTTTTATCATAAAATTTGTATTGCGATTTATACAATTGTACTTTTTTTTTTCTCTCTTTAAATATCTTTACAATAACATGAATCTCAATATAAATTTTATAATTAAAAATTCACAAATATGGATGAGCTTATACTTTTGAAACTATATATAAGCTCTACTCAATAAAGTCCAGCTGGAATACTATCGATAGCACTAAGCAATTAGTGCTATCAAGTTTCTAACCCTTAAATGAAAGAATGTACGGTTGGGATTATAATGGTCCCATAAAATTTTTACTATTTAACAAACCACTTACTAAACCCTAGGGGACCATTATTATCCTAACTGCACATTCCTTAATCCAAGGGTTAAAAAAATAATAGCACTAATTATTTGGTGTTATCGATAGTATTCTAGCTTAGTTCCAAGTTATTGGTACTATTAAGTTTTTAACCGTTGAATTAAGAGATATGTGGTTGGAATGATGTGGGTCTTTTGGGTTTAATGGATGGTTGGGAAAATAGAAAAATCTAACGGGTGAAAATAATTAAAGGGCTTGATCTAACGGTAGAAAATTTAATAGCACCAAATATTTGGTACTATCGATAGTATACTAGCCGGACTCTCTCTCTCTCTCTCTCTCTCTCTCTCTCTCTCTCTATATATATATATATATATACCTATATATTAATCCTCAACTTTTTTTGTTGACGTGGCGCATTCTCCACACATTTTGAAGCATTTTTTATTTTTTTTTATTTTTTACAATGAGATGTCTACTCTCTCTCTCTCTCCTTTGGCACCTCACAACCCCTCATCTTCCCAACCCCCATCTTCCACCTCTCTCTCTTTCTCTCTCTCTACAATTTAATCTCCCACCTCTTTTTCTCTCTCTCCTTCTCTCTCTTTCTACACCACGCACTTCGTAATAGTTAATGCTAATAATTATTAGAATAGACACTATAAATTAGTGGAGCAAAAAAATAGAATTTTATATATATATATATCTTCAACATTAAGCAATTATAAAATACCCTCCTCAATTTTATTTTTATTTTATTTTTTTAAGTTAAAATGTATGGAGAGATTTTACACTATAGACCATTTCTAAATAAGTCGCTCAAATTTTTTATTTTTTATTGAGATCCTCAATTTTTATTATTTTATAATTTAAATTTTATATTTACTTATATTAAAAATTTATCAAATTAAATAATGTTTTATAATTATTAGCTATTTATTAGTCAAGAGTTTCTAATCTAAAAATACTATTTATTTAATTGTGAAAAAAACTATTATTTATTTGATTATTGTATAAATTTTAATATTATGCAATATATATACATAAAATTTTAAATTGATATTGAAAATAATTTAATATATTTTTAATTTAGTATGCAAATTAACGCGTGCAACACATGGACTAGTTACTAAACAAATAAAAGAAAAAAAAAAAAAAAAAAAAAAGCCAATTTGCATAAAAAATCTACCGATTTTGCATTTTGGTAAAAATAGGTCACATTTTTTGTTTGTACAAATTCAGTTCAAATTTTTAAGAAACTAACCAAAATATTATTATTTCTTTTCCTCTCTTTTTTTTTTTTTCTCTACTCGAGATTCATCTTCTTCCTCTTTTTCTTTCTGAGTTCACTGCCTAGCTCTTACGTCACGCTACCATCGCCCCACGCGACGTCCAAGCCGCCGCCGCCGCCGCCATGAACCCCGCCAAAGCGTCGCCCCTCAAAGCCACACCCACTCCCGCACCTGCGCTTTTTCCTACCAAAAAGGTCAAGAATCAGAGAAAAAAAAAGAAAAAGATGAAATTATACTGTTAAGTTGAAATTTGCACTGTTTTAAACGAAAGTTGTATCCTTTGAGATAAAAATTATACTTTTTAATATGAGAGTTACACTCTTTAGACGAAGTTTCACTACATCTCCTCCCCGTGCTCATTCTTTTCCTTTTTCTTCGTGTTTTTTTAGCACCCATCCAGAGCCTGCAACGCGGGGTGGAGGTAGAAAAGACCGCGGCGACGCCGGAGAAAAGGGTAGCTCGCGCACCCCCGCTTCGCCTCCGCTCCCACCGACGTGCGCAGGCCCAAACGAGGGGCGAAGGGAGGGTCCTCGCCCCCCGCGGGGCGGAGGCAAGGAGGGTCGCATCCTCCTCCGCCACCCTCTTATGCAACGTCGCCGCGCTCTTCTCCACCTCCACTCCGCGTCGCCGGTCCCGGATGGGCACAGAAAAAGCACGAGAAAGCGAAGGAAAAAAAAAAAGTAAAAGAAAGAGAAAAAATAGTGTAACTTTCGTCCAAAAAGTGCAACTTTTGCACAAAGATGCAACTTTCGTCCAAAAAGTATAACTCTCATTTGAAAAAGTATAATTTTTGTCTAAAATAATGCAACTTTCGTCTAAAATAGTACAAAATTCTTATGAAATAGTGTAATTTCGTTTTAACAATGCAACTTCATTTTTTCTTCCTTCTTCTTTGATTCTTGGCATTTTCTATAAAAAAAATATAGTTTTTATTATTATTATTTTTATTTTTATTTTCTATTTTCTTGCCCTCTACTATAGCCATCGCCCTCACCACTGTCATGGACCCCGCCGGAGCTCCACCCACTCCCGTCATGCCTACGCCCACTCCCGCCGTGCCAGTTCCCGCACCCATGACGTTATGCCCATCAAATACGTGTGGACATAGGCATAGGCGTGGGCGTGGGCGTGGGCGTGGGCGTGGGCGTGGATGTGGACGCGAGAGCAGCGTTGATGGGCGATGCTCCGGCGGGGCCCATGCCGTTGGCACGGGTAGCGGCGGCTTGGACGTCGCATGGAGCGTGGCGATGAGCTTAGAAAGGAGCAGAGTAGGAAGACATACCTTGATCGCAGAAAAAAGAACGAGAGAAAACAAAAAAGAGAGAAAAAAAAGATGAGAGAGGAGCAGAGTAGGAAGACATACCTTGATCGCAGAAAAAAGAACGAGAGAAAACAAAAAAGAGAGAAAAAAAAATGAGAGAAAAAAAATAAGAGTATTTTGGTCAGTTTCTTAAAAATTCGAACTATATATATAAAAATAAAAAATATGACACATTTTTGCCAAAACGCAAAACTGATGGATTTTTTATGCAAATTGGCCAAAAGAAAATCCTAAGCATCAATTACACTTCGTTATTAAAAAAATAAAAAGAAAAAGGAAAAAAATCATGAAAAATAATAGATAGAAAAGAAGGTTATGAAACTAAGATTTAGTTAACGGGTTATTTGTATGACCTAACAAAATAGGTAATTTTATCTAGGTCTCTAATTTATTATAAAAAAAATAGTGCAAATTGAAATAAGATCAGATCTATTCGGCCCTGACAGGGCAGGAGAATTGAACTAAGAAGGAGCTTGTTTCACCAAAACTCACAGTTGAAACTTCCGAGTGTGCTTCAAGAATTTAGAAAATTTCAGCCCTCGTCTTTTGCCCAACTTCGCTAGTTGAAACAGGTTATCGAAAGAAGCTCAATTCTAACATCTTCTGTAGAAGAGGAAGGGTACGTCATGCAACTGCAGCATTGAAGCCTCCAAAACTGGCAGCAAATATCCAAGAGTCATGGGCAACTCTTGGGTTTCATTTTTCAAATTTTGTAGGGTTAGTTGGTGAGTTAATGTAGGCTGGTTAGTAGGTAAATTCAAAATATCATGTGCTATGTATGAGGGTTAACTAAGGCGAGAGAGTGCTTATGTAATTTTTGCTTCTAAGTAATAGAATACTAAAATTTTGCAAAACCTCTATCTCTCTATCTCATTTTCTCATTGTGCAGAGATCCGGACAAGCAAGATCAAGTTAGGTTTGCCCATATTCGAGCAGAAGGCGGGCACCACACGAGCTTTGGCAAACAAAATCAATAAGTCTATGCCAGTTGGTATCAAAGCCGGTTCGAACATGGAACCATCATATGCTGCCATCATCGACATTGCAGTTGAACCTCCCAAGCACTCCAAGCGACTACAAGAAAACAGATCTTTTGTGGCCAATATTTTGTGGCGAATTAATGAACTCTACTATATTAACCTTTTTTGTGGCGATTTTCAACGTTTCCTCACTATTAATCTTAACTCAAATTTTCATATACATACCGTAGGAATTTAGTAATGAGCGCTACTAATTCGATGCAGTATTTGCGGCCATCGCTAGATTTTGGCCACAATAATAGTAAGAAATAATTGTGACAAATATTATCGCCACATATTTACTTTTCAATTCACCATTTGTTACCATCGATAACGTTGGGCCACTAAAATAATAATAATTAACTGTGGCGAATTTGTATGGCCACACATTTATTAAGATTTTCGTGGCCATTTTCAACTTGTCTTCACTATTAATCTTAATCAGAATTTTCGTATACCTACGGTAGGGGTGTTTTAATGATCGTCACTAATTCGATGCAGTATTTGCGGCCATCACTAGATTTTGGCCACAATAATAGTAAAAATAATTGTGAGAAATATTATCGCCACATATTTACTTTTCAATTCACCATTTGTCACCATCGATAACGTTGGGCCACTAAAATAATAATAATTAACTGTGGCGAATTTGTATGGCCACACATTTATTAAGATTTCCGTGACTATTTTCAACTTATCTTCACTATTAATCTTAATCAGAATTTTCGTATACCTACGGTAGGGGTGTTTTAATGATCGTCACTAATTCGATGCACTATTTGTGGCCAACAATAAATTTTGGCCACAATAACAATAAGTAATTATTGTGGCAAATTTTGTTGCCACACATTTAACAATAAGTATTAATTTGTACAGTTGTGCAGTGGACGACTTAAGTGAATAGTGACCTTATAAGTTAATTATTTTTCGGCCAACGTTGACCCAATTGACCGTTCGGAATCCGATTTCGACGATCCAAATAGTCAATTCTAATAGTTTCGTCCATCCGATCGCAATGGCGCAGACGGAATCTACATTTGACGACCCTAGAGCCTCGAAAAGCGTGCTGAACTGTAAATATCGTAGTATTTTATGGATCTGTGATTTGTCTGGATTTTTAGTCGACGAACAAAAATCGCTACCTGATAGGTTTCGTCGAGCCGGACGTCATGGCAAAGTCCGTTTTTCCGTTTGGCGACTCGAATGCCTCAAAAACATGAAAAACAGCAAAAAATATAGAAAATTACATAGAGACCCCTATATTTTATGCTCTAATTTTTGTGCAAATTCTTGAAGAGGGACCTGATTGTGAAATTGAAATACTGTGAAGGACTTGGCTCTAAATATTGTGAGTAGAGGGAGCAAAATACATTTTGTTGCATTTGTGTATATATAGTAGTATTAGGGTTCTCTTTGAAACCCTAAGTCCAGAAACCCTAGTCCTAGCCGCCCAGCATCAATGACTTGGTACTATTAGATAGATAAATTGTTTTTTTTCTATTATTTAAATAAATTTCTAAAATTTATAATTTTTTTATTTTTTTTAATATTTCTAATAATTTATAGGCGTTACGCCGACGTCGCCCGCCCACGAAGACTAGAAGTTTCCAATCCACCGTCTCAGCAGAGTGCCACGTGGCAATTACAATAATAAAAAAATTAAGTAAGGAAAAAAATGAACGGCCATGATCAACGTTAACCTAATAAAATAAACCTAATGAACGGGGAAAGTTGCAAGGACTAATTTCCACCTATATAAAAGTAAATAATAATAATAATAATAATAATTTAGAAGCCGTATATGTATTTATTTTTGTTTCTTTCCCAAACCATCGTCCCCGAGAAAAAAAAAAAAAAAAAAAAAAAAAACTGCGAAATGCGCTTTTTGATTTTGCCTCTTTTGGGAATCGAATTCGCGGATCGAATCCATGGCGGATGCGGGAAACAAGATCAGAAACGCGAAATTAGTATGTTTTTTTTTTTTCTCTTTATTATTGATTATTTGACTTCGATTTTGCTTTAAAATTGGCGTAATCGTTCGTGTTGGATTAATTTGGTAATTTTTGTGTATTCTAATTCGTTGTTCATGGCGATCGAGATTTAGGGTTACTGTGATCGGCTTCATCTCGAATAATTTTTTTTTTTTTGATTACTTATTTAAGGCCCGATTTACCTAATTTGATGGTAAAATTCTGTATAGATGCCGAATGTTATGTGATTTAATTGTTGTTGATGATGAGTATTATGTGATTTTGTTAAGGTAGATGCTGAACATTATGCGATTTAATTAAGGAAGATGCATCGTGCTTGTAGGCGAATTTTTTGTTTTGATTTTATTTCCCTTTTGTTGGTTATTGGAGGTAGCTATGTGGTATAAACTTTCGTATAGTATATTCTGTTCCAAATTTTGTTGTTTGAATGAAAGATTTATGTACAATTCCAGTTTAATTGGTGCATATGGTATAGAGTAAATTGTTGTTTTCTCCTGTTATTTGTGCCAATTAGACTTTGGGAGCATTTTATTCTAGATATTTATTGATTACCATGATTTCGAATATCAGGTTCTTCTTGGAGATGTGGGAACTGGAAAGTCTAGTCTGGTTTTGCCCTTTGTGAAGGGCCAGTTTGTCGAATTCCAGGTTTGCTGTATATAGGAATTTCACAATCAGGGGCGGAAAGAGTTTCTCTTTTGATATTTATCGATTTTTTTATTGTGAATTTGTAGGAGTCGAAGATAGGCGCGGCATTCTTCTCCCAGACATTGGCGGTAAATGATGAGACGGTGAAGTTTGAGATTTGGGATACGACAGGACAGGAGAGATACCATAGCTTGGCACCTATGTATTACAGGGGAGCTGCTGCAGCCGTAGTTGTGTACGACATAACAAATGCGGTTAGTAAAATTGAATAAACATGATTGTTCTATAGAAGCCTGTGAAAGTTAGTCCTACATGTTTTGAATTTATGATGGAATTTCATGTTTGGTTACAAGGAAGTATCACATTAAGGTAATTGGTAGAATAACTAATGTAGAAAAAAATTTCTTCTTCTGTGGCGTATGAAACTGAGCATCTCTTTTGTCATTATGATTTCTTGAAAGTTGAAAAGTTTGAAGAAATTTGGGTTACCAAATGGTTGTGAAAGCATTTAACCTTTCTAGACTTTCCCTCAAGATGATTTAATCCTTTTGTTTAGTTGTTCAAATTTTGCTTGTAGTTTGGACGTAAGAAAAATGCACACTATTCTCATTAGTTTTACTGTTGTAGGCTTCATTTACACGTGCAAAGAAATGGGTTCAAGAACTTCAAGCTCAAGGTAATGCATAATCCTTCGGTTGATCTATTCTTCTGTTCTCTCAGATGGGGTTAGCATAAGTTAATAAGGCTTGTCCTGTTTTCTCATTGTACCGTTACTTGGAGAAAAGTGTATACACAGGAACTCCTTAGATGCAGCATAAGTTTGTATCAGATTCTTTTTAAAATTATTTAATTTTTTTACTGAAGTAATGGAAAAACTGGATCGGATAAAATTCTTATCAAGTGCTTCAGAGGCAGTTGGGTTGATAAAGATGCTGAAGATGTAGATGAGCGGATGAAAGAAATTCATGATGATCAATTACAACATTATGGAAAAAACACTCTGTCCATGGAACAAGCACAGATGCTTGACGAGATGAGTTCTCAAATGCGTAATATAATGGAACAAATTTCACAAATGGGATTGCCTGTGCCTATTCAGCCAACATCGACAAGAAAGGTAAGTTGGAGTATAAATTACCAATATATTTTACTTTTTTGATAAAATAAATAGATAATATATATGCATAATTCTTATTATTATTTTTTTTTATTCTACAGGACTAAACCTTGGAAGCTCAATATTTCCGAGTTGGATCATCTCAAGAATTTCATTTCACTTTTAGCCTAGAATTTTTATTATCTTTATTCTAATGTAAACGATTAACTGTTAGCTTATTTTGATTTTGTCAGTTGAACATATATTTTATTTCTGTATTTTGTTGAATATATCTTGATTATTGTAATTGATATTATGTTTAAATCCTGGTTGAGTAGTATTCAACTATTATTGTGCAGTAATAATGTGTAAAATTTATTTTTTTTTATTTAAATTAGTACTACAAATTTTCTGTGGCTAAATAATAAATAGCCACAATATATGTAATTTGAAAACTTTACAGTGACTGGAACAATATTTGGCCACAAAATGTGATGTAAATATAGTGTGGCCAAATATTGTTCCAGTCAAATAAATTTTGTGGCCACTATATTTAATTTCGCCACTATATTTACACTATATTTTGTGGGGCATTTTGTGTGGCCATCAAATAAATTTGTCACAATATTTTCAACATTATTTGTGGCCGACTACTTAATTTTGACACTATATTTATACTATATTTTGTGGGCAATATTATATTTGGCCATAAAATGTGTGGCATTATGTGTGGCCATCAAATAAATTTGTCACAATACTTTCAATATTATTTGTGGCCGACTACTTAATTTCGCCACTATATTTACACCACGTATTGTAGCTAATTTAATATTTGGCCACAAATTATATGATGTCTTTTGTGGCCAAAAGTAATTTTGGCCACAAAAATGTTAGAATATTAATTATTATTTTAATCACTATTTGTAGCCATATGGTAACTTTTTGTAGAGAAGGTTAGAAGTTTTGTGACGAATTCTATCGCCGCAAATTCATAGTACTTTTTGTGGCGAATTATTATTTTGGCCACAATAACCTTTTGTAGCACTCCTATTGTGGCGACGTTGTGGCGAAGCTAATTTGGCCACAATAGGTATTTTGTGACCAATTTGTCATTTATTGTGGCCATTAGTTTCGCCACAATTTGTAAATTTTCTTGTAGTGGCGGCAAAGGCAAGGAGCCGCGGATCCACACGAGGGAGTTTGCTTCACTCGAGGACCATGTGGGCTCGTTACAGGATGCTGTTTCAAGAGTGGAAGAGCATTGCTCTATCATGTCCTAGCATATGGGGATAATGGAAAAAGGCAGCAGGCCATGGAGGACAGCGTCGCAGCTGCTATGGAGACTTTCCGCTAACAACTCGAGCAGTTTTTTAGCAACCTCGCCCATCGCAAGGACGAGCGGAAGGTGCTAGTTGATGACATTATTGCCCGGATCTATGATGTCGAGGACCTCAAGTTGTGGGTGGCGATATTTGAGAAGGTAGTGGCGTGTGGTCCTGAACCACAGAGAGAATATGCTCCAAAGGGTCATGTCCCTGAGCCTCAACACTTCAAGAGAACGCGAGATGAAAAGGAGATCGATAACTTCCTATGGCACATGGAGCACTACATTAAAGCACTGCAACTAGACAACGAGGAAGAAAAAGTCCAGGTTGTATCGATGTACCTCATCTATGACGCTATGTTGTAGTGGCGTCGACGATTGGCGGAGGCCGACAAAGGCCACTGCCAACTAAAGACGTGGGAGGACTTTGTGTCATGCCCCGGGGTCGAAACTGTGACCCGAGCTCGCCAACAGATCCGTCACCTATACGGAAAATCCCGCATAGGCGAAGCGTCCAACCTGCAAGAATAAACTACAGCTAAACAAATATCAGAGCGAAAAAGTAAACTACTGTAAGACTAAAATTCAACCACTGTACAACTGAAAATAAAGATACAATATCCATCTCCCAGAATAATCATCATACAACATCCTCAAAATACAACACCTAAGAACCCAAACAGGAGATAAACTAAAATAGTGATACATCAGTGTACAGGCTCATATCCTCACAATACAAAAGTCTCTCAATGGTGAAAATAAAATAATCTACTGACTGAACTATAAATCTCCAACAGGGGGTACAGCTACTCTCCAAAGACAGGTAGGGATCTAGCTCACGACTCCCTCGCCTCGAACAGCAACAGCAGAGTCAGCAACACTCGCAAATGATTCTACAAAACAAAATAGATGAAAGAAAAAGGAGGGGGAGAACCCCTAACGGGTGTGAGAACTACACCAACACGTAGTTCTCAGTGGGTACCGCCACCAAGCCCGACGATCTGCTCACTAAGTTTACTAGAGGCATAAGATAACAATGCAGTAAAAAACTGAATAAGAAAAGCTGGAGATACTCTACAGCTACCATGCCTCTATCTAAATGCTCAATAGGTGATACAGATGAAAAGATATGCAACCACTTGCACCCAAAGTGCTCAATCGACCCAATCGAATTGACTTCCTCATAGGGTCCAGTCAAGCCTGCGCCTACCTATTGCCATTACATCCATGTAGGACTGGACTTACGTAGGGCGTCCGTGACTGCCAAAATTGGCCCAGTCAGAGGGACTGCGTCGACAAGTCGCGATACTAAAGTAATAGATCCACTCCGGACGTGGCACTCGAGGGGCGCGACCCCACCGAGGAAAAAGGTATTCGCGCATCTTTGTCGAGCTCAAAGTGGCTCTTGTAGGCTATAATCGAAATCCACGCTCACTCTCAGAACGGAAGGACTCAAGGTCCTCAAACATATAGTAGAACGGTCGGAATACTCTCAACGACTCAGCTAACAAGCTCTCACAAATCTCGAGACACTAGCGAACTCAACCAACTCGTGGCACTAAACTCACTAGCTGGAGATACTCCACAGTCGGGACCACCGTCGACCCAAACGGCTCCCAAAACGAAACACCCAACTCGCAACGCTAACCACACAGGCTGTAGGTACTCCACAACCGGGATCGATCCACAACTCAAGGCTAACAAAACTGGTCGGACAACACTCAACAACCCGGGACCACCGCCTATCCAAACGGTTCCCGACAACACCGACCGGAAGATACTCAACGGTTCGGGATCACCCAACGGCTCCCAACAACACCAACACTGGTCTCAACTCAGCTACCAAACTCTATTCGGCCCCCAAACACGAGTGCAATAATATCCCACAATAACCTGACCACTCGGCCCACTACCCGGGCGAGGAAACTCTATGTCCAGGAAAAGATGCAAAGTGTGGGATGTCTAAAGCATAAAAGATTCTAGCCCAAGTGAAGGTTCTCTACTAGTCTGGTTAAATATGCAACATATGACGGGGTGCTAGGTCAAGTTTCAATAATAGCAATTAATTAACACAACATAGATAAGAAACATTGACCAACAATAATCTCAATATCCTCAAACAGACACATTATCTCTCACAAGTCTGCTTTTTATCTCTTCTAGCATAAGGTGAACATAACAATTTTAATATATGTGAGATCTCAAATGTACCCAACATGTATAATAAATCAAGTAAGCCTCAAACCACATGAACTAAATCATTTCTCATTCTTACATCTCAATCCTATAGGTTGTACATTAAATCATGCATGCTATCAATCACACAGGGTAACATTCCCTCAGGTAAGCTTTCATTAACCATCATCATGGATATCCCATATTGCAATTTCTCATAAGATATAATACGGATATTAATCTTGCAATTCTCAAACAATTGTCATTACTAAGCTTACCTCTCAACCAAACATTGTACACTAAACATGCATGCATTCTAACATATAGAATTAGAAAATCGTCCACCGGTTCTGGAGAGAAGCAACCCACCTGAATTGCTTTCCGCAAGCAAAGCCGAAGTCGATGAAGTGCGTAGCCACTCGCTATAAAATATCCGCCGAAACCGCACCCTACTCGGTCGCACAAGCCTCTGCTCAAACCAACATCACAGCCAACACCACAATCAACACCACAAACAACACCCCAAACAGCACTTGCTATTTTTGCAAACCAGCACAGAAAAGGGGATTTTTTACCTACGTGCGGTCCTCCGAAAAGTCCAGAAAAATCACGGCTGTGATTCTCGCGACGAGTAGATGCAAATCGAGTATTTATACTTCTCGTTCCAACACCTGTAGGCCAAGATACAGTCAAATCATCGAGTATTTACTCCACTGCGCAGCTCCCGTGGACCGCGCGTGCCGCGCCGGCCAATCTGGCGCCGCCACGTTGCACCTCGGCGGCCACGACTCCTCCCGTGCACCCGAAAATACAGAAAACTTCCGGGTGTCCGTTCTCGGGCGTCCAGACTCAGAAAAATACATCCAAATAGTTGAATCCCATCGTTTTTCCGCGCTGAATCCAAAAACGGCCTCCGTTTTATCCGAAACTCATTCCAATTTTTGACAGAGGCATCTGAAGGCAACCTTGATCTATTTTTCGCGCGGAATCCATTACTTGAGTCCGATTCGCACACAAACACCTCCAACACATAGCCTAGGCCTTCAGAAGTCGCTGATCACACTGCAAAAGCTCCGCTGAGATTCGGGTCATCACACTTTGTGAGTAAACTTAAGGCGCAGTTCTATTCAGAGCATCTCAAATATCTTGTGCAGAGACAACTTAGACAGCTCAAACACGTAGGATCACTTAAGATGTATATACATGAATACTCCAAGCTAATGTCGGCGATCACCAACATTGCCGATAAGGATCAGCTATTCTTTTTCCTAAATGGACTTTAACCATGGGCGAACAAGTAGCTCGTGAAGTTAAGCGTCAAAGATCTAAACTTCGCGATAGCTTTGGCGGAGAAATTGATCGAATATGTGCAGATAGAGGGCGATTGTGGTAAGCTACCAAAGGCGAGCGAGGCCAAAGGAGGGGGACAACACCGCAATCTAAGGGGCGCGAATGGAAACAAGCAGAATCCTGCTTTGTTGCCTACAAAAGATTATGTGCTATGTGTGCGTCGAGAACCATTGGGTACGGGACTATTCAAACTGGAACAAAATGAAGGGAAAAATAAGTTGTTGTTGTCCAAGCCGAGAAAGGCAAGGACGAGGTGGAACTGCCGATGATGGGCATACTAAGGTTCGCCAATGCGGTTCGTAAGCAGCCAAGCGGTGACAAGCTCTACAATAAGGAGTTCATGTTCATCGATGTGACCCTCAATAGGAGGGCAACGAGAGTGAGGATCAACTCTAGTGCAATTGGGCCTCAAACTCGAGAAGGATGTCGCATCAAGGCTGTCAACTCTGAGACGCAACCAACCACAGGAATTGCAAAGGACGTGGAGATAGCCATTGGCACGTGGAGGTGGGCAACTAATCTCACTATTGGGCCACTCAATGACTTTGGAGTAATTCTGGGGTTAGACTTCTTAGCTTCATCGAAGGCGGTGCCCATGCCATTTTGTTGGGTGTTGAGTTTCATGGATTAGTTAGTCCCCTGTATGGTTCCTATGTGTCGGGCAAAGTCGATGAAGGACTAGACCCCGATGGCCCTACAACTTTACGAGAAGTTGAAATGCGATGGGGTTGTCTACCATGTGGGCCTCCAGGAAGAGGACCTCAACAATAGCGTTACTGTCAAGTCTCGAGAGATGCATGAGGGTCTTGCACCCAATCGAGGGGTGCGTCGCTCTATCACGCACAAGCCAAGAAGGAGTTCGAGAGGACCAGGGAGTGTCCCACAGTTTGCCGACGTGCACGTGCGTGTCGCGGAGGACAAACACACTCGACGGTTCGGGCTCAACGACAAAATACTCCACGCAATAAGCTAGCTGTTGTTTGTGCTCAGAAGAGCAAAGCACTAGGAGCTGGTACAGAAGCGAAGGTAGACTATGATAGCAAGGGTGGAGGCCACGCGGGCGCAGAGGCACGGCGAACTGCAAGCAAAGCTACGGGGACGGAGATTGGCTTGGCGCACGACGAGGGCGTCTACGTGTTAGGTTAGGGGGTGGGGATGCTAAGGACTTAGGTAATTTCAGCCCACATCCCTGGCCCAACTTCGCTAGTTGAAATGGCCGGCTAAGGAGGCCTAATTTCCAACACCTTCTACGAGAAAGGAAGGGCTATACAACTATAGTATTAAAGCTTAAAAAACTGCAAGCGGATGTCCAAGGGTCGTGGGTAACTCTTGGGTTTCCTTTTTCAGTTTTTATAGGCTTAGTGGGTGAGTTAACGTAGGCTAGTTAGTTGATAATTTAATATACCATGTGCATATAAGTAGGAGGGTTAGTTACAACCAAGAGTAGAGAGAGTACATCTGTAATTTTTGCTTCTAAAGTAATAGAGTATTTAGATTTTGCAGAACCTCTATCCCTGTCTTTGGTTTTCTCTTTCTTGCACTTAGTCTTTTAGGGCGCGGAGATCCGGATTAGTAAGATCGAGGTAAGTTTGCTCATCTTCGAGTAGGAAGGCGAGTGTCGCACAAACTTTGACGAGCAAAATCACTAAGTATGTGACAGTGCGCTCATGTTTAGAACGTGCCGGCAAAATGGGAATCCTACGAAAAACAGTTTAACGATAGAAAAATTGTGAGTTTTGAAAACTAGCCTTCTCGTAGGAAAGGTAAAGGCATGAACCCCAACCCCAACTGCGTCGCCATTTTTTCCAAAAGGATCGGAGATGAGCAATTTTGGTGGCAAGATCATTTCGGTTCTAAGGCAAAAATCGCATAGAGACAGGAGAGAACAAGATCTCAGCACACAAATTACTTGTTTTCGGCAATCGAGTCTTAGTATAGTGGTGGCGTGGCTACATTCAAATAAACAAAAAATCTATCTATAAAACTCTATTAATTTCCGTTTCTTTTTGCCACGTGTCTTATTTTCCTCAAGTCATAGGACCTATCTGTCAGTTGTCCATACTACCCTCGTTCTTTTTTTTTTCTTCTATTAAATTAGTTTTTTTCCCTTCAATTCTATCTTTACTTCAACCGGTTCCCTAAGCCGCCTCGATAGTTGCTTCCCCTGCCGCTTCGATTCCGTCCACGCCTTCTCGATCCCGTCTTCGATGGTTATTTAAACTCTTCAACTTCGATCTGAAGGAGAACCCTAGGGGGCAGTGCTTGAAGATCTCGGAGAAGACCTCGGCGACGAGGTCCACCATCATCGTCCCCGTAGCCGAGATCGTCTGGTTCCTCAACTTTTTCAGGAGGTTTCAATTCGGTTTTTATTTGTTCATGCTGCTATTCAAGAATCTCTCTTTTTTTTTTTTCTTTTTTTTTTCTTTCTTTTTAAATGAAAGTAAGTAGAAATTGATGAATTTTTCAAAGACGCTTAGACGCTCTTCTTCTCTTACATGAATGGCTGAAGAGTTACTAAAAGTGACGAATTATTTCATTCCAACCAAGCCGGTTAGTTCAGTTAAAGAGTTCTCAAATTCAAGAGTACCTAATTTTTTACAATGAAAATTATATGTTATACAAATAAGATATTTGTGCTTCTATCCTCATTCTCCCTAATTAAGAATAAAGTTTTCCGACAGAACTTGACGCACTTTCTTGGAATAAAAATTTATGATAGTTATTAAAATATGAATTTCAAATTTTGGTTGCTATTTTGAAATTCCCTAGAGCTATCTTATGGTCATATATTTTTTCATACTCTACGCAAATATATTATTGTTTGGGGCCTATAAATGTATGAGATCTAATTGCAAATTCTAGAAGTAGGGCAAATTGGTAATGGCGCTGCAACTGCTATTACCTTTTTCAAATGGCAACTCTATGTTCGTTATTCTTGTTATAACAAAAACGGAAAAGATCTAGTTTATTGGGCACGAAAATATCAAAAAAAAAAAAAATCGAGAAAGAGAGAAGAAAAATAAAGCATACAATATTTACGTGGTTCGCCCACTGGCCTACGTCCACGGGCGAAAACGGAGCAAAGACTTCTATTATAATCAAAGTGGTGTACAAAATATGCATCTTTCATAAAATTCTAATCCTAAAATACACCCATACTCATTCTCACCCGCCGTATTAAATCAATGGAATAATAGTATATTTATAATAGTGGCTAAATCCTAATACAACTAGAAATACGAATCAACTAAGATTAGGAATAATCTTAATAAGATTAGGCATAATCCAAGCTTATCTTAATTGGATAAGCAAAACAGAATAGGGTTAAAAAACCTATCGGTTCTAAAATTCGAGACATATCTAACAATCTCCACATTGGCTTGAATTCTTTGTCTTCTCCACCAAAATCCTAAAAGCTCCTGAAAGTGCTGCGGCACATGCAAACCAAATATACGAGAATTCTTGAATTTGGTCGCCTGACTTAATGAGTAAAATCGTGGGGTTCTCTGAAGTGTTAATTTTCTCATTCTCCAAATACGCCTTTTGCAATTTTTGCTGCATCAAAACGACAACTTGCCATAGAGCGAAACTGCTGGAGTGATCAAATTTCTCGATCTCAAATTTCGTCGACGTCTTAAATATCCAAACGAACAATCCGGCTCTGATATCAGTTTGTTATAACAAAAGCGTAAAAGATCTAGTTCATTGGGCACGAAAATATCAAAAGAGAATAGAAGAAAATAAAGCACATAATATTTATTGGTTCGGCCACTGCCTATGTCCACGGACGAAGACGGAGCGGAGACTTCCATTATAATCAAAGTGGTGTACAAAATATGCTTCTTTCATAAAATCCTAATCTTTCATAATGGCAACTCTATGTATATTTATAATATAAATCTACAATAGGTACCATTAGGAATTTTTTTATTATTTATTTATTTAAGTAGGGGTTCTAGAATTGACATATCTAACTTCTAATTACAACTATAAGAATTTATTTATTTATTTATTTATTTATTTAAGTGGGGGTCTTCTTTACAACTATAAGAAAATTTTAGTTTTGAAGAAATTATGCAGGGATTTGTAAGTAAACCGATAATTATAGTGAAATATATATAAATATTTGTATGTCTCACAGCAATAACATATTCAGAGTACCAATACCGAGATTGATGATATATGTCACATAACATGGCTTCTTTCTCTGAGCATGCATAAACTAGAAATCATGTAGCAAATCAAATAGTAAATGCACAAATTTTGTTTTTTGGGAAAAATTTAAGGTCTAATAGGTAGATGCTAAAATGTAGGCCTGGGATATCAAACGACAATGAACAGTGCTCGCAACAACAGAGGTTAAAGAACACAAGAAAGATGTGACTTGCTTTGCTCTTTTTGAAGATAGGGAGAATATTATAACTGGATCTTGCGAATAGGGGTGTCAACGAGCCGACACGAGGGGGTGGGCTCATGTTCGGCTCTGTCGGTTCGTGTTCGCCGAACACGAGCTGGCTCATTTAAATATCGAGCTGAAAAATTCGGCTCGTGTTCAGTTCGTTTATTAACGAGCCGAACACGAACTGGCTCGCGAACAACAAGTTTGATTTTTATTTCTATTATTAGATGTAAAATTGAAAAAAAAATTTAAAAAGTAAAATTTATACAAAATTAATAGTTTAAAATCTAAATAGTATATATATATATATATATATATATATATATATATATATATATATATATATATATATATATATATATATATATATATATATATTCGAGCTGTTATCGAGCCGAACACGAGCGAGCTGACCCCAGCTCGTGTTCGGCTCGTTTACTAAACCAGCGATTCGATCTCGAGCTCATTTCGAGCCAAACACGAGCTGGACTGCCATCCCTACTTGCGATAAATCTATTTGAGTAAATACTATTATTTTATCTTAATCTTCCATTTGATGATATGGATAAATCAGAAAGTGTAGTTGCTGCTCCTATCCGTGTGATTCAACTTCTTTACAATGCTGGAGTGAGTTTTTAATTCTAGCAATTTTTGCTCATTTCTTTCATATGAGCTTTATATGTAATTATGTACTCAATTGCTTTTCTCATAGTTGTTAATATATATCCATCAACAGCAATATACATTATATATTGAGGTCTAATTATGGCACTTGTTTTGGGCTCGAACCTATTTGGTTCTTTGGTTCCTTACAAACTTAAATGCTTCAAAATATACTAAATTTTTAAATATATATAAATAGAAATAAAATGAGAGGAGCTAAAATTGTTTTGAGATGTTACTAAACTAGGAACAAATTGATTTACAAAAGGGTCACTTACAATGCAACCATATGTATGATAAACTCTTTGCTTACATTTATTTTAAAGGAAAAGTGTAAACAATATTTGATGTTATTTTGTAACGATCCGGCCCACTAGCAATAATAACATGTTTAAACCTAATGACGTGAGACTTATCTTACTAGACCTGTTATTTAGACGCAGGCCCAGCTGAGAGACTCGTCACACACTTTTGGCTGGTAACTGGTTCTGATACCAAATGTAACGATCCGATTCACTAGCAATAATAACTCGTTGGGCCCAACTACTGGCCCAAAATACTTAAGCATATTTATTATTAGTAGTGTTCGTATCTCTTATATACCCAATTATAACTTTATTTTTATTCGATGTGGAACTATTGAGATATCACAGATTTTTCATTCCCATTTGATGTGGGACTTATTGGGGGTGTCACAAGTTTATTATAATTTTTTAATGAATAGTGTACTTAAAATGTTTACACATTACTACTGTATTTAGCTTTTGGAATGACTCTAAACCTTTCTAATAACTAGAAATAAGACTAGAACGCCAGAATGTGAAAAGCTCTCAAATTGTTGCTTTCAATTTGCTAAACAATGAACCAAATCAACCATAGGCTATTTTGACATAAACCTCCAACTCTGATTTTAAAATTGCTGATCTATCAAAGTATGCTTATTTTTAAATTTGAGTCATTTTTGTTGCTTGAATTATAGAGTTTGCTTGAATTGGGTGTTCCAGACCTTAGCAGCTGGGTTGGCTACAATTAGCGCATAGTGGACGCGGAATAACAAAATCTGCTAAATTTATTATTTCTGTAACCTATCAATTCTCTAACAAACTCTTCTTTTTGTTTCAATCGAGCACTTTCCGTTAATTATAGAATTTATACAAAAAAATGTGTTTGATGATATTAATCAACAAATAGTTCTCTGCTCAACTTATTTTATATTAATTTTCTTCTTATTTTATTTAATCTGCTTCTTCTGTTTCTTGATCTTTTCTCATTCTTCTTATTTTAACTAATTATTGTTCTTACAATTTAGGTTTACAACATAAAATTTTAGGATTTATAACGGTTATGATTTTTTTACTTAATTTTGCTTTTATAGTTTCATATTTATTTCTTTTATTATTATATATATATATATATATATATATATATATATATAATTTTTTTTTTATAATATTTCCTATACACTTTCAATTATTTCCAAATTATTTTAATATTGTATATGTGCTTTCAATTATATTTTTTAAAAAAATTCAAATTAAATCTATAAACCTTTTACTATCATAAGTAATTGACGAGGATGACTAAATGAAAAATCTTTTGATTGAATATTAATAAAGTATTTTTCTGATTGAATAAAAATAAAGTTTTGAAGTCGCAAGGCAACTGGATGGCAATTTACAATAATTACAACCGTTGAATCCCCTCAAAAAAATATTTTTCTCATATTCTTTCAAAAAAATATAATACTAATTTAAAGTTCATGAGCTAACTTTATATACTTCACGACTAAAAAAAATATAATATATTTCTATCACATCGTGCGGATTACTACGCTCGTTCGACGGTGCTTTCACGGTCGACATGAATAACATTTACACTTAGAAGAAAAAAGATTGAAACAAAGGATCAAACTACTCCCATTTTTGTAAACAACGAGAAAGGGCAAGAACTGCAAACATTTACTTGTCGCTTAATGCAACAGCAACTGGAAACCGATTTGCAGATTCACTGGCACGAGCAGCCCCCACACACCGAAGATGACAGCAATGCTGGGAAGAATGAACTTACCAAACATTTCCAATGGAACTAGGACACAAACGAAAATGAGAGCAATGCAAATATCGTATCGACGCGGATCAACAGTACAACCCTCGAATAACAATCACCAATCTTATTGCAACAAAGTATAGGCAATATAGAAGTACTTGAGGGGCAGACAAGGGGAAAAACAGCAAGCATCTACAGGAGTTTTGCACACAAATTCGGATATAAAATGTATAGACAATCTCAGCTGTTATATCCAAACACCGCTCAATACATATGAACTCCACGGAATTAGTGATAATACAAACAAAGTCTGCTGAAGTTTAACACCCTCAAATAATTTAAGTCAGATCATCTTCCTCTTCCTCCTTAGCTTTTAGAGCATTCTTGGATCTTAGTAAAAGAGTGGTTTTCCAAGGATCCTGCATCCGTTAAAAAATGATTAGAAAGCAATACAACTACAAGAAAAGTCCTTCGAATTAGGAACAAGCCATCACCCAAACTGCTGCTTACAAAACCAAGGGTAGACTGAAAAAAAAAAAAAAAAAAAAAAGCCCTGCGGTACAGCAAATTTTCACACCAGCGCCCTGATATCGTTTTAAACTAACCAGATGTCCTGAGGTTGCTATTCCGGTTGTCTACGAACAGTGTTAAAAGTCGGGTTTGGATTGGGTTCTGATCATGTTTGGGTCAGATTTTGTACTAAAGTCAACCTGAAACCTGACTCTGAACACAAATACTAACAGAATTCAGTTCAAGTTTTGATCAAATCTGACCAGACACGATCAAGTAAAAGAAGGGAACAATATTAACTTCTTAAAAGATTGTTGAACATGCAGTACACCAGCATAAAGAAACAAGAAATTTAAGAGCATTCTTTTGCCATATCATAACATACCAGTCGAGTCATGCTATCATACTCCTTGATAAAATCAGTGAATTTGACAACGTCTCCTTCATCCATAGAAGCTGCCAAATCCTGTTGTATAATTACAAAACTCAATTAGCAAGAATTATTTCACAAAAGAATCATGTGCTATGGGGCACCAAAGTGTTATGAAATCCTATGCACAACTTTGTGAAGAACTTCAAAGAAAACCACAGAAATTGTATATGGATCAAGAATCTTCACGCTACTCATTCCAGAAAAACAATAACCTGATATTGAAAAGACAACAGCACAAGATGCGCAAAAAATTGCAAACTCAAACAGTATGTTGGATCTTACAGCTAGCAGTTTGTATTCTCTTGTGCCAGAAAAGGTTGGGTCGAGTTCCTGTAACATGAATAATATGCAAATTCAGAATGATGTGTTCTATAAAGGGGTAGAAAATTCAAATATTTTAATTTTTAAAAGAATGTTAATATATCGAACCTGATATCGCTCCAGTGCATTTGTAATTGCAACAACATCACCTTTGCAAAGTTGGCAGATACCAGCATTAAGGAGAATTCCTTTGACACTGTACTTCAGAAGACTGCTGTTGATTGATTGCCGTGCTATTGCTTCAAATATCTCAATTGCCTTCGGGTATCTGAAAATTTTCTCAGCCATGTTAGCAATCCTAGTATACTTCAGCATATAAGTCTCAAAAATGCACTAAATATGACAATGCAAGAAGTTCCATGTTGAATTATATGTGAATCCAAGAGACTGAAAAACTACTACTTACAACAAAAGTCATAGTTACTATGCTATGTACTTGTTGGGCTTAAGATTTAATTGTTTCCTTGTAGCAATTAAGACAACTTCAGAGGTCAAAGATTGGAAAAAATGCAGTCCACAGATAATTATATTTGTAATTTCTGAGACCATCAAGAAAAAGAACCACATGGATGCATATGAAAGTACCAATTCATCCATAAACGTAAAAGAAATATAGAACTAAATTAAGGGCTTAATAAGAGAAACCATTAACATTGAAAAGAAAATTTCAAGCTTTTTAGTAAGCTAATAACAAGAAGAAACCGAAAATCCAAATACTCAAGTGTAATTTCGGAGAAAGAAGAGAACCAGACCAGAGAGTATACAATAATCAACCAAAAAAAAAAAAAAACGAGAATAGTAACAATAATCAGCAACAACATGAATTGTAAATTGCAGCATAGAAAGTATGAGCAGCATATATATGTCCCACAGCCACAGTGCACTACAACAAATCAAAGTGCATCACAATGTTGAATAACTCTTGAAGCTGAGTTAAACTCCTGCTTTCTCTCACTTGAGCTCACATCAACTAAGCAAAAGCCATTGGATATAAAAAACTGACTGAATAAAAAGAAATGAGAAATGGGTTTACTGCAAGTTTTATTTGCAAATAAATAGCATGATGTGAATAATAGAACTAGAACCATATAACAACATAACAGGGATCCATGAGTGCATATGCAGATTCCAATTCATGGAACTTATTGCTCTAAAAAGAAGAGAATTGATTTTTCCATACAACAGTCAGATTTTTAAAATTGCTGCATGCATATTCGATATTTAGTAAATGACGTCATTCTTACTGTTCCAGCTGTGCAGAAAATTCTGCAACCTTCTGTTTGCACTGGTTTGCAGAAGTTGTCACTTCTTCACTCTGGAAAAGATCGGCAGCCCGTTCATAGAAATCTATAGCGTTTTCTAAATCCTGTTCCTGCTGGTATAACTCACCAAGCTCCTGCAAAATGAAATTTAAGATGTTAACCCAGAAACATTTCTCAAAAAGCAGTCTGCAAGTCCAGATTTTTGTAGGTCACATAATTATATACATTCCTATATGACACAACCATCCCTTCTATAAACATGTAGCATCCATTTCAAAAGAGCCATATTCATCTAGATACCTACACCTACGATTCGGGAGAGGGGGGAATATAACAAACGATGAAAACATGGCTTGCTTACCAAACAAAATCAGTCGTAAATCTGATATTTATTAATTGGTATATAATATGAGTATACTGCAAACTGTTTTTTTTTTAAAAGAGAATACCTTGCAGTATCTTGCTGCCATGTTCAATCTGCCAATCTCTAAGAAAAGGTTAACAGCCTGGTTTAGGGCTAATACAGCATCTGCAGAAAAGGGACATTGCATGGCAAAACAGACAATTAAAATGCTGAAACATGAAAAGAAAATAAAAATCCAACCGAAAATAATGTGATATAAAAGACCTACAGCAGATAAAATAACTTCTTGAACATAAGTACCTTTAGGTGAGATTTTCTTATAACAATTTGCAGCATCCACATAAGCTGAGGCAGCTTCATGTTTGCTCTCTAACTGTCAGTTGAGAAACAAGATTTGGGTTCTAATCATGATTATAACAATAAATTCAGATACCTCAAGATGTAATAAAATGTACCTTCAAATGACAGTTAGCAAGTTTGATATATACTGCTCCAGCCCTATCCCCTGCAACACCAATAATAGAACATTTTCAAACAATCCCTTAGTTGCAAAGATTGTCAAAATTGACTTCAATAGCTCGAAAAGAAATCCATCAAGTCTACTGCATCATATAAGCAAATTGGCCATTTAAGAATAGTTAGGTACTGACAAGGAGTGAATGCCAAGACAGCTATGAAAAAATGAGACAATATGCATGTCTCAGACAATGGAAGAAAATACCATTTAATAGAAATACAAGTGGGTGAGTGCAACATATTAATAGCAGAGCATATAAAATGCTAGAATGAGCCAGAGATCTTGAAGTCCAGAAGCATGCAATGATAATTTACCACATTTACAAATAAAATAACATATTAGTCTTTGAGAAGCAGTGAAATGATCTCTCACTACAATTTAAACATGCTAGAATCCCTATCATTCTTCGTAATTTCCGCATGCAACAAGAATTTTTAGCTCCGCACATTAATCAATCTCCACTGTCCTATCATTCCACTGTCCTTGAAGTCCAGAAGCATGCAACGATAATTTACCACATTTACAGATAAAACAACATATTAGTCTTTGAGAAAGCAGTGTAATGATCTCTCACTACAATTTAAACATGCTAGAATCCCTATCATTCTTCGTAATTTCTGCATGCAACAAGAATTTTGAGCTCCGCACATTAATCAATCTCCACCATCATTCCAACCAATTTTATAAGCAAGACCCTGACACCCTCCCCCTAATCTCCCAATTAGTTGTCTGTTTTCGAACATTTTCTGATCTAGAATGAGGTGTTTCTGCAAATTCCTACAGGGCTTGTCTAAGATTAGTATTTTCCTTATTTCGAACAAATTCAAATCATGCTTGTATTATCCTCTTGAATAACACATGAATCACATAAGCCCCTTTTTCTAATTCAATCTCTATTTCTCTCTTTACGAGCTTCGATCCTCTCAAAGGGATCAATTATCCCCATCAACACGATCAAACCCTATCAGATCGGCGCAAAACAATGCAATCGAATCCGATCCAACCACGCCAAAGATCAAACACATGCGATCGAAACACCGAGTTCACCGATCAACGAAGCGCAAACAGATCGAAATCAACACGAATCGGAGTGAAAAAAAATGGGGTACGGAGATTCTCGATTACAATTTTTGGCGAGCTTGAAGGAGTTCCCGGCCTTGTCGAAGAGATCGGCGGCGTCCTCGTACTTGGATCCGAAGATGGCCCACCCCGTGAGCTTCTTCTCCGCCTTATTCTCGAACTCGTCGCCCCGCGCCTCGTGATCCGCCATTGCCCACCCCTCCCCGTCCTCTCTCGACCTTCGCCGCTAAGGTTTTACGACCCCTTCTTCTGCTTCTTCCTCTCTCTCTCTCTCCCTCAGAGAGAGATTATAACGAAGGGAAAAAGTAAAAAATAAATAAAAAATTGGTGAAAGCGCCCTCAATGTAAGGCCATCTGATCTACTGTTCACTCAGCTTTAAGATTCGTGTGGCTCTATGATGAACGGCAGATGAAATATTGTCATGTGATCGCACCAGATTTTTTGATTATTTGGTGCACACGGTGTACGAGTGCGTCTCGTGCGCCGTAACTAAATATTTAATAATTATTGTCCTAAAAACTGAAAGGAAAATGCTAAGGGGCCTTTGGATTGAGATTAATTTGCGAATAAGAGAGATATTTTTGAAATTAACTTAAACACAAATGGGATGGGAAGAACAGCTGTTTTTCACGGGGTTAACCGGGTTAACCTCCCCAGTGCCTGGTTTCCGACCTTGTCCTGAATAAGTTGTTTTTTTTTTTTTTTTTTTTTGTAAGTTTAAAATTTTTAAATTTTAAGATATTTAAATTTATAAAATTTAAAATTTTTTATTTTAAAAAATATATAAAATTTTAAAATTTTTTAATAATATTTTTTATATACAAACAAAATATAAATTTTAATAATTTTTTTAAAAAATATTTTAAATTAAATATTTTAAATTATAAAAATAAAATTTTTATTTGTTTTAAAAAAACTATTATGATTGAGAGCAAAATCGTCATTTTAATCCACTAGTATTCTCTATTTCTTTTATTCCCTATTATTATCAAAACAGATATAGTTTTTTTTTCATTTATAAAACTAATCTAATATCCAACCAAATATTTTTTTACACTAGTTCTGTATTTTATACTTATCTCTAGAACAGTTAGTTTTCTTTTATCCCACTATCAAACGGTGCCTAAGTATACAACGAAAATTGAGTGTATATTTTATACCCCATCCATTCTATAAAATACATGAGATGAATTTCACCCATCACTTGAAAGTGATGGATGAAAAAATTTTCACTATTGAATGGATGGAGTGTAAGATATACACATATTTTTGAATATACATACAACATTGCTCAAACTGAAAACTAATAAAAATTCGTAGTGGCCCCTCAACTGATAGGCCGTTCCAAAATGCTATTATCATCTTTAAGTATATTATGATCAAAAAAAAAAAAAAAATTTAGTTTGTAATTTTATTTTGGAACAATTTCAAATGTGTCCCTCAAAATTTTAAAATAATACAAATATATTTTAAAGTTACCAATATCTGCATTATTCTACAAAATTTATAAATTATATCATAAATATTCTCTCCACTAGTGTATAATTAGAAAATATCTAGTTATACAGATTAATAACAAATTATATAAGAAACAAGACTATTAAAATTATATTTTTGTGTAAAAATAATATTTAATACCCCCTCTAAATTTTAAAAATATCTAAATTATCTCACCAAAATTTTCTTGTTGATTTGATTTTTTTTTTTTAAATATCCCCTTACTTTCTTTAGAAAAATATTTTTTTAAAAAAAATATATAAATTTTAAATAGTAATAAGAGGTATATAAGGTAAAGCCTCTTTTAAGTATATTGAACTTTGGATTTACGCAAAACACATCCAGTAAATTAAATTAAATTAATTTTTTATTATGGGATCTCTGCAATGGAGTTCTCAGGGTGCGGTGCATGGTGCACCGGGTGTATGCAATAATTCTATGGGGATAATGGTGTGTGGGATGAGATTACAGTGTGCGGGCGATTTCTGTACGTTGAATGTGTTGAAGAAACCATCACCACCGTCCAAATCCCTGATAATCAATTAATCTTCACCGCTCAAAAGTGAGCAGCTTGCTAAATTTGCACTCTGAAAGAGTTTTATTTTGGTACTTAAACTTTTTTACATCTGAAAGTTCTGTTATTGGACTAAATATATGAGAGCTATGACGGATTTTTTTGTGCATAAACATACGCTTGATGAATTGAGAAGCTTCTAGTAGATGCTTCTGCAGTATTAATAATTATAAAATCTTAAGCTAAAAAAAACAATGTATATATCACACTTAAATGTACAGAATTACTCGGCTTAATCTGACTTTTCTCAAAAGGTAAGATTTTGAATCTATTTCAACCAACAATCTACATCACTGAGATATCATTTGCGAATCGAAAGTACTAATCAATAATTTAAAAATTTTAAATTAAAAAAAAAAGACGTATCTATCGCACTTAAAGTTTATATAAGTCCGGTGATTATGAGCTTATCTATTGCGACCGGGCCTGACCTTTGCCATCAGAACAGTACATTGGACTAATTTGCTTTTAGAATGCTTTTAAATTTTTTACTGTTTAAAGCCTAATTAATTAATCAAATTTGCCCAAGCTAGTATGAAAGAATTAAACCCAATTAAGGTTCACTATATCAAATTGATGAAACCACTCAAAACATCCAACAATCTTTTTTTTTTTTTTTTTTTTTTTTTTTTTTTATGTTTTTTATTCTTCTCTTTGATAAAGAATCCCTATTAATTCCTCTTAGAAATTCAAAATGAACCAAAGATATTATATATGTACAAGTATATATATATATATATATATATTATAATATATATATATATATAAATATATATTATATATATGCTACGTACGTATATACAAAAGATTCAATTAAGCAGCAGAAATCTGAGTTTCTGAATCTGCCCATATTATAAACTTAGTAGCAGGCCGAAGCTCATCATGGCAGAACGGCGTCACCAAAAAAAACTTATGCTGCTGCTACTGCTGCCGCCGCCGTGATAGTCACCCTAGCCGTCGCCACTATCTCAAGCCTCGAAACACTCCCTTGCCTCTCCTTTTCGCGGTCATCCTCATCTCTTCCTCGTCCTCCCGACGCTCTTCACGAAAAGCTGCGACAGGTCGAACCTCCGCCATTTAATCAAATAAAAAACACTTAATAGTCACTGGTATCTTAATCTCCTCCTCCTCCCCTCCACTTCTATGTGGATTGCGACAAGCCTATCGGGATCGGACACTTCTTGAAAGCCCGGCGATTCGTGATCCTGCATTAGGATCGAGATCGAGTAAGGTAGCAGAAAACTCTTGCGTCGGACGAGAGACAGGGGAGCGGAAGTCGCCTTCAGCATTATGAATGCCAACGATATTGGGGATAAAAAACTAGAATTTGATTTTATTTCTCAATATTTGATCAAATCTATTAAAAGATAAATATTAAATCTATTAAAAGATAAATATGAATAAATATAAATCAACAGGAAAAGGTTTCGAGAAATAGCCTGGTGAGACGTGCAATGCACTGTCCTAGAGTAACTTTAGCCCCTCCGCGTGCGAGTCTCTGGCGTAGTTTCTCTAGCGATACAACACCTCGGATTATCCCGATCTCCTTGATTGCACGGTCTCAAAGGAGTGCTTGATTGAACGCAATCCGGCTTTCAAAATCTCAACTCAAGACAGAACAAAATAAAAATAAAATAATCTGTTGGTTAGGATTCTCAAGATCTTTTTGATCTCATCTAATGTATCTCATATTCTTTATTTTCCTTTTATAGTAAATAGACGGTCCAAAATGACCGTTGAAATCCGTTCCCCTCAAACGGAATACACGATCCCACGTCGCGTGAGAAAGCGGAGTACGTTACCTCTTTTTCCGGATAGAGGAGAGAAAGAGGGAATCCGTAAATATTTTTCTCATAATAAATATATTAAATTAAATTTTAAATTAAATCTTTTATATTATATTTAAATCTTTTAAATTCACAACATTCCCCCACTTAATTTAAAATTTAAAACAAAATAAAAATAATTTATAAACAATCAAAACATTAATAAAGATCAAAAGACAAAAGAAACATCAAAAATTAGTTGAGATCTTTATACTGTGCATTTGGCTAAAGGTACCTTTCGGTTTGAACCTCAGTTTAGTGTTGATTGTATACATCCGCGGGGACTCGATGGACTAGTCCTTGAATCGGCCCGATGAAACGGATTTTTACAAGTCACACACACAGTATAGCCGGTTTTGTTCATAGCGGATGTGCGCTTTTGATGGCCATACGCAGGTATCGAATCATGTATGTTTTAGGAATCAGCCCAAATTCCATAGTCGCGGCCTCACGACTCCACACACTTAGTAGGTCCTAATAAGGGTGTAGGTAAGATAACACCCTGCCTCACGGGTCTCGGAACCATTCAGAGCTTAGCTCTTCCTTCATCTCTTACCTTTTATAATTTTAGCACCATCGCCATAGGGACAGGAAAAACAAAGAAGGGTGCTCCTCACCTTAGTCATACATTCGGTTTGTTTCTACCCATTGAACCGTTTAGGTTGGGTTCCCACCGCCGATGACTTCTATTGTGGGCTTAACCCCATCCCCCTCGACGACTCTAGGACCACTGTCCTAGCTAAACCTTTAGTCAGGTGATCAGCAATATTCTTTATGGATCTCACAAATGATAGTGATATCATGTTTTCTTTAATTAATCCTCTAATATATTTATGTCTCATTTTCATATGTCTGCTCATCTTTACTTCTGAATTTTTCTGAGCACATTTATCAATCACTGCTCTACAATCACAATGTATTGATATTGGTGGAATAGGATGTTCACCAAGAGGAATATAATGTAGGAATTCTCTCAGCCATTTTGCCTCACAAACAGTAAGGTCAAGTGCTATCATTTCAGATTCCATAGTACTTCTAGCTATTAGTGTTTGCTTAGTTGATTTCCATGAGATTGCTGCACCACCTAAAATAAAAACATACCCTGTTGTGGACTTGACATCTAAGGTGTCGCTAATCCAATTTGCATCACTATAACCTTCTAAGACTGAAGGGTAACCATTAAAATGTAATGCATATGAAAGAGTGCCTTTGATATAAGCAAGTACTCTTTTAAGTGCCAACCAATGCTCTTTACTTGGGTTACACAAATATCTACTTAGCCTATTTACAGCATAAGCCAAATCAGGTCTAGTAAAATTGACTAAGAAACCCAATGATCCTATGATTTGTGCATATTTCTCAATACACACAGGATCACCTGTATTTTTCTTTAGATGTGTTGAAGGATTATAAGGAGTACTAACAGATTTCAAATTAAAGTACCCAAATTTCTTTAACAATTGCTCAGCATAATGCTCTTGTGATAAAATTATCATATCATCCTTTCTGATAATTTTTGTATTTAGGATTACTTTGGCTTCGCCTAAATCTTTCATATCAAAGTTTTGAGTTAATAAATTTTTAACATATTGGATCACATCCTTGTTAGTTCCAAATATTAATATATCATCTACATACAAGCACATAATTACAACTTGATCCTCTATCCTTTTGCTATAAACACATTCATCGGACATATTAGTTTCAAATCCGTTTGAAATAATTAAATTATCAAATTTTTCATGCCATTGTTTAGGAGCTTGTTTGAGCCCATATAAAGATCGACTTAACTTACATACTTTATTTTCTTGGCCTGATATTATAAATCCTTCTGGTTGCACCATATAAATTTCTTCTTCTAATTCTCCATTTAAAAATGCAGTTTTAACATCCATTTGATGTATAATTAATTTATGAATCGATGCTAGAGCTAACAAAGTTCTAATAGTTGTAGTTCTAGCAACTGGAGCATAAACGTCAAAATAATCAACTCCAGATTTTTGGTTAAACCCCTTAGCTACTAATCTAGCTTTATATTTTTCTACGGTACCATCTGGTTTTAATTTCTTTTTAAATATCCATTTGCAACCTATTGGTTTACATCCAGGAGGTAAATTAGTTAAAGTCCAAGTTTGATTTTCTCTAATTGACTGAATTTCATTTGTTATAGCCTCTTTCCAAAATTCAGCATCTATGGTTTTCATTGCTTCTTCATAAGTTGTGGGTGTATCTTCTAGCAGCATTATATAAAAGTCTTCTCCATAATCTTTAGGTATTCTAGCTCTTTTACTTCTCCTAGATTCTCCTTCTTCATCCTCATTTTGATTTCTAGGTCTAATTCTCGATTTTGGAATTTGAATATTTGCCTGTATGTTATTATTTATATTAATTTTATATGGAAATTTATCTTCAAAATAAATTGCATCTCTAGACTCTATAATTGTATTATTTGATATTTCACTTATTTCAGAATTAATCACTAAAAATCTATTTGCGTTGCTATTTGTTGCATATCCTACAAAAATTGCATCAACAGTTTTAGGTCCTATTTTGTTTCTTTTTATTTCAGGTATTTTTACTTTCGCTAAACATCCCCACACTTTAAGAAAATTTAAATTTGGTTTTCTATTTTTCCATAACTCATATGGAGTTTTATTAGTTTGTTTTACAGGGACTCGATTTAAAATTATAGAGGCAGAAATTACTGCTTCCCCCCACAAATTTTCAGGTACACCTGAATTTAAGATCATTGAATTTACCATATCCATTAAAGTTCTATTTTTTCTTTCAGCTACTCCATTTGATTGAGGTGAATATGGAGCAGTTACCTCATGTATAATGCCATACTCTTGGCAAAATAATGTGACAGCATTAGAGGTGTATTCTCCCCCTCGATCGGATCTAAGAATTTTTATTTTATTTTGTGTTTGATTTTCAGCTTCAGCTTTATATATTTTAAATTTATCTAATAATTCAGTCTTCGATTTCATTAAATATACATAACAATATTTAGAAAAGTCATCTATAAATGTTACAAAATATTTATTTCCTCCTCGAGATGCTCGACTTGTATCACATACATCGCTATGAATTAATTCAAGTAATTCAGAGTCTCTATCTACACTTTTGAAGGGTTGACGAGGGAGTTTAGCTTGTATACATATTTGACATTTATCTTGATTTATTTCGACTTTTGGAATTAAATTTAATTTTATCATATTTTTTAATGATTTAAAATTTATATGTCCAAGTCTAGCATGCCAAATTTGAGAAGAGCACTCGACATTTAAAACTTGAGAATTTATATTCACATGCAAAGAAATTACATTCAATTTAAATAAACCATTACATAAAAATCCTTTCCCTACAAAATTTATTCCTCGACTAATTACAACTTTATTACTTTCAAAAACTAGCTTAAAACCTCTCTGAACAAGTAGGGGTCCACTAATTAGATTTCTCCTTATCTCCGGCACATGATAAACATCGTGAAGGGTTAAGGACTTGCCAGAAGTCAACTTTAAATCAACTCGACCAATTCCCAACACATTTGCTACAGCGTATGTAGCCAAAGTCACAGTTCCTCCACTTGAGACCTGATAGGTCGAAAACCAAGAGCGATTAGCACACACATGCACATTAGCCCCGGTGTCAATCCACCAATCATTAGCATCTAAAGTCATATTTATTTCTGAAAAATAAGAAACAGACCTGGATGCCATCTCAGTGGTACTAGGTCCAGCCGTCAGCATGTGGACTTGAGGCTGCCCAGTAAAAGATGTTATCTGTTTCGATGCTGTGGGAGAAGTCTTCTTGTAAAAACAGTCCTTGGCAAAGTGGTTCGTCCTGCCACACACGTAGCAGCACCGACCCCCACTTTTTCCCTCAGCCCGAGTTCTTTTATTATTATTATAGTTATTATTTTTATTATGATTATAGTTATAGTTATTATTATTCCTAAAATTATTAGTATTATGGTTTTTAAATCGCCTTTTATTAAATAATTTCTTTTTATTGAAATTATTTCTATTGTGACTTTTACTTGATTTAAGATTTTCTTCCAAATTATTTATCACAGGTTGTTTTTCTTCTTTCTTATCTTTTGTTCGATTTATCTCTTCAATTCTAATAGAATTTAGGACATAATTTAAAGTTAATTCACCTTGAATATGATTTAGGTTATGGACATGAGTTGACCATGAAGGTGGTAATTTATCAATTAGACTAGCTACAACATAATTTTCATCTAAGGTCACACCACTCGATCTTAGTTGTTCCACTATTAATTCAAATTCACTTAATTGATCAATTATGGATTTATTTTCTACCATTTTATATTTTATAAAATCAGAAGCTTTAAACCTTTTTTGTCCAGGATCTGATTGACCATATTTAGCTTCTAAGGTCTTCCATAACTCTTTAGCTGAAGTAATATGACAATATATATCATATAATTTTTCATTTAAAGCACATAAAATTCTATTCAAACAATGGTAATTAATTGTGTCAGGAGTGAGGGTGGGGGTGGATAGTGCGGCCTCCGCAGTGGGAGAGAGAACAGGTGCACTTCTTTGACCTCTACGTTGGTTTACTACCGGAGGTGCCTCAGAATGACCTGGATTCGAGGTCACCTCGGTCGGATCAGAAATGGCTGAGATTAATCCCAAAGTGGTCAGCCAAAATTGCATTTGATTCCGCCACCGACGAAAATTTGTTCCGTCGAATGGTTTTGGTTTAGCCGATATGGCGTCATCTATTACAGTTCTCAACATTGTTTAAATATACTGTAATGAATAAATAGAGCAAATAAATATTGACTGTAAAAATAAAATTATAAATTTAAAGCAGTTCAATATGATAAAACACCAAACTGAAAAATTAATGCTAATAATAAAAGCAAGCAATAGGAAAAAATGAAATAATATTGATCGGTTTTTTTTTTTTTTTTTTTTTTTTTTTTTTTTGTTCTCAATAGATAATAACAAATATGAAATTATCTCTAATATTAACAAAATCTGATTACTCTGTTTTAATTAGATTTAACAGAGAATTTTTTTTTTCTTTTCTTTTGGATAACTACAAATTTAGAAATGAAGATAAAATACTTTGCCTGATAATCTTTAGATCAAATATTAAGAGAAACAGTTAAATAAAATTTTATCAAATTCTAGATAAAGTTACTCTAGATTGATGGGATAAAAGCTAGAATTTGATTTTATTTCTCAATATTTGATCAAATCTATTAAAAGATAAATATTAAATCTATTAACAGATAAATATGAATAAATATAAATCAACAGGAAAAGGTTTCGAGAAATAGCCTGGTGAGGCGTGCAATGCACTGTCCTAGAGTAACTTTAGCCCCTCCGCGTGCGAGTCTCTGGCGTAGTTTCTCTAGCGATACAACACCTCGGATTATCCCGATCTCCTTGATTGCACGGTCTCAAAGGAGTGCTTGATTGAACGCAATCCGGCTTTCAAAATCTCAACTCAAGATAGAACAAAATAAAAATAAAATAATCTGTTGGTTAGGATTCTCAAGATCTTTTTGATCTCATCTAATGTATCTCATATTCTTTATTTTCCTTTTATAGTAAATAGACGGTCCAAAATGACCGTTGAAATCCGTTCCCCTCAAACGGAATACACGATCCCACGTCGTGTGAGAAAGCGGAGTACGTTACCTCTTTTTCCGGATAGAGGAGAGAAAGAGGGAATCCGTAAATATTTTTCTCATAATAAATATATTAAATTAAATTTTAAATTAAATCTTTTATATTATATTTAAATCTTTTAAATTCACAACAGATATTGTCTTCGGAAAATGGCAGAAATCTGTAATACACTCTTATAAAAGAAAGAGAAAAAAATAAAACCAAAGCAGCATTGGGTAGTAGAAAAGGAGGTAAGGTACTTAGCTTTTCCAGGGGTTAGAAATATTCGTCTACCGCTCTCCAGGAAACCGCGACAAACATCAGCGGGGCGGCTTCGGATCTACCGCTCTTCAGGACACCGCGACAAGCTTCAGCTGGGCGGCTTCGGGTGTGATGAATGGAAACCCTAGAAGGGTCAAGAAGACTCTAGAGAGTTTGAGGGAAATCGGAGAGAAGAAGGAGTGAAGTTCCGAAGGCTTCTGAGAAAGGTAATGCATGCTTGCGGATTCAGGACCAGCAGCGAGTAGAGATCCGACCCATTACGCCTTGCCTCAGGAGCCCAAGCCAAAGCGGGATTAGGTCCAAGCGGCCCAAGGAGCTAATAATGGTGTAGGAGTAATTCTAGCATAATATTACAACTTTTCCATATTTGCAAGTTAGTCCTTAAGATTCCATCTTATAAATAGAGGTGGTTGTAACTGAGAACAGAACGAAGAATACAATACAGTTTCCTACAATTTCATCTTCCTCATTTCTCTCTCTCTCTCTCTCTCTCTCTCTCCTCTCTCTCTTTTCTCCCAACGCAATCACAAATTCCATTTCTCTTCTTCTACAATCTCATTACCAAAGATCAAGATTCTTGAGGAAGATCTGTAGCGCCGCGACGTTAGCAGCTCCCAATCTCTGGGTCTCGTTCATCATCGGCGCCATCACCCTCAGCTCCTTCGTCATCATCGGGTGTGCGTGTGATGATCCGGACTCCCGCAGAACTGCGCAACATTAAACAGTAACTGTAGGGAGCTTGTACGGTGAATCGGAGCTGTAGAATTGAAATTGGACATTTAATATTGACTCTGCACGAAAATCGGAGCAAATGGAATTTTTCGGGAGCATTTTGCAAAATTTCGGTTGAGAATTTGGCAAAACGGACGGCGAAATCGGACTCAGCGCGCGAAAAACGGTCAAATGGTATATTCTTTATTTTCGGCAAAAATCACTGTTCACGCCGGAATTATGTTCCGGCCGCCGGAATTACTGTTCCGGCCGCGGAATTACTGTTCCGGCGGCCGGCGGCAACCGGCAGGCGGCGGCGCGCGGTGGCGGGCAGCGGCGCAGCGGCAGGGCAGCGGCGGAGCACGGAGGAGAGCGGCGCGGGCAGCGCGGGCAGCGCGGGCAGGCGCGGGCAGCAGGCGCTGGTACGCGGTCCACAGCTTGGCCTGAGTGGCAGCTCTAGATGGTTGACACGTGGCACGCTCCTATAGGCCGACATTTTTCCGGAGAACCCGGAGCGCGGACCGATCACGTGGACCACGTGGCCACGTGGCGAAATCTGGTTGGCCCTGCACAGGCTGTTTCCTGTTTGGTTGACACGTGGCGCTTCTTGGTTGGCTCGTTTCGGTGTTTCGTGTTTGGATCAGGATTCCGTGAGGGAATATTCCCTTTTGGCCCAATATATATAGGGGTCCCCCACCCCCTCTCTTTGCACCTTGGATTCCGAGCCAAGGAGAGAGAATCAGAGAAAACTCCCTCTAACGAAAGTTCTTCCTCTCTCTCTTCTCTTTCTCTCTCTAGAATCTCAGGAATTTAGGAGTTACAGATAGTGAGATATCTGCGACGCGGCGCACTGCGACGATTTTTCTTTTAGGCCCATTTCCCGTCGCAGTTCCGTCGAAAATTCACTGCGGGCTAACCAGGTGGAATTTTTGGACGATTTTTGCGACAGCGCGACCGTAAGAGGTAGGGCTTCGATTTCCGTATTGATCATTTTGCTCCGTTTCGTACTTTTGGCACAGTTTTCAAGTCCTCTTTGACCCCCCTTTTTACTGTGATGGTTTTTTTGGACAGCACCGACTTCTCCGATTTTTATCTTGACGTAGGAGCATCAGATCGAGGCGTTTAAGAGTCGATTTTGATCTACTTTCGCGAGGAACGCAACCGTGATTTTTCTGGGATTTTAGGAGCTCATTTTAGAGGTGAAAAATTCCTCTTTTCCCGTGCTGTTTGAAAAACAGCAAATATTGTGCTTTTTGGGGTTTGTATTTATACCGGGAGCATTGATTTGCAGGAATTGGGGACTGCGGACATCCAGGAGACTACCTGGGGTGTTGTTTGAGCTGTTCAAGGTGGGCGGTTGTTGCTTACCTCATTTTTGACAAGCTCACTGGGATTACTAGAAATCCCCTAAAATATGATAATTAACGAGAACGATTGGGACAAAGTAACATGATAATTGATGAGAACCATTGGGACTACTAACAGGACTACTAACAGGACTACTAACAGGACTACTAACAGGACAATTAATGAGAACCATTGGGACAAATTAATATGACAAATGACAAGGACCGCTGGGACAAACTCCCCTAAAATTTAATATAACCCCACAAATAATATGATGGCTTATATTGGGATACTGTGATTGAGGCAAAGGCCATGATCTCGCATGCAAATGACTTTTATTCAGTAAATCAATTATTTTTAAACCTTTGACACTATTTTACGACTTTTAAAAATATAAAGACAGTTGCATGCATGCCCGGACATCAGGTAAGGCCACTATTCATTGCTACACTATCATATTGGGATTTGAACATGTTTCATTGTTGTCCTTTGCATTCATATGTTGTTGCTCAAGTGTGAGCAGGGGTTTGGGATAGTGTAGCCAAGGTTGTGCTAGATTGTGGACTTGTGGGGTATTGCGGTGACCGCGGACAGTAGGCGGTTGACCAAATGTTTATCCTTGCATCAGATTGGGGTTGAGTTCGGTTTATTTATTGCATCAGTTGGGGATTGGGTTCTATAGTGGATGGAGTTTCCCACTTTGATCATGATTATGATCTAGTCCTGCTATATTGAGACATGTGCTACAGAGATGCTTGTGATACTGATGACAGAGATATTTTACTCGTGTGGGTCGCTCCCCTCGAGTGCCACTCCGGAGTGTGCTTTCTCGGACCAGCCGTGTGTGCCGGTGATACTTATGTTGGGATGCGAGCCGTGTGAGCCGATCCCGCGGTTTCGAGCCGTGTGTGCAGATTCCGCTGAGCAGGCAGTACCAGTTGTTACTGGTGACTAGATTGGGTTTATTTGGTCAGATACTATTTCTGATGCATGCATACCGTTTTGACAGCATAATAGTGATAGTTTTCCTGTTTCAGCATCTTTTGTATCTACCACTTTTTCCTTTTGCCTCTAGTAGTCCTAGTGGGTGCGTCAGAGTTGAGGTTTTACCCACTAGGGGAGGCTGCTGGTTTATCTGGTAGTTCTCACCCCCATTATTGTTTTCTGTTTCTTTCTTCTCCTTTATTTTGCAGAGTCATCTGCGGGAGCTGCTAGGCCATCGGCAGCTGATCGAGGTAAGGGGATCGCTGAATAGATAGATCTCCTGGGAGACTGAGAGCTGTAGATAGACGTTGTACCCCCACTCAGACTGTGATATTCTCCTTTTATTTTGGGTCTGGCTTCCGCCAGCTGGATGTACTATTTTGGTGAGCTGGGAGATTATTGTACATATTACAGCTTATTTGTAGTTCCAGTCTGAGACACTATTTCAGCTCTGTATTATGCTCGATTTTGTATCTCTGATATTGAGCAGGTTACCAGCGCTTCGTGTACGCGGGAAATCCCGTGTGCACGGCGGATCTGTAGACGGGCCCGGGTCCTGATTTGCACCCGGGGCGTGACAGATTAAGTTGGTATCAGAGCTTAGGGATAGTTCAGTTGGGACTTAGGAAACCCTAGGCTTTTGGCAGACCCTAGGAGAATAGGGCATGAGAGACGTGGTATTTTGCGAAAGTCGTCGATTATTTTGTTTGACTCTTCCAGTGAGAGAAGAGGGGTCGACATAGCCTATTTCTGGTGGACAGTTATGTTGGCTGCAGACAACATAAAGTCACAGGAATAGGGGAATGTCTTTGACTTTCGCTAAATTGGGTCGTGTGGGTCCGATACTGAGTGTGGTTCTTGTGGTAGGATGCCTCCGCGACGTAGGATGTTGACGCGTTCTCAGCCTGATTCCCCTGAACCCGATCAGGAGGAGTCTGGGCAGGGCCAGCAGAGTGAGGTGCAAGAGCTGCAGGCCCAGATGGCCCAGATGTCTGAGGCTGTTCGGCGTCAGGAGGAGGGCTGGGGTCGGCTGACGCAAATGTTAGAGCAGAGGGCTCAGCCTGTTGTAGCACCTTCAGAGAATTCTCCCGTACCTTCTCTCCCCTGCTGTGAATCCTCCAGTTGTACCGGGACCCCGGCATCCCCTGTTACTCGGGTACTGGTGGACAGCCGATTGGGCTGACAGGATCTCTGACCCCGGCAGAGCAGCGGGGAGTGGTGGACCTGTTGATGAGATTCCGCCAGTTTGACCCACCCCATTTTTCGGGGCAGAGTACTGAGCCGTGGGAGGCAGAGTCGTGGATCACGGCGATGGAGCGACGTTTTGAGACGTTGTTTATCGAGGAGCGTTATCAGGTGATTTTGGCGACGAACTTTTTAGAACACAACGCCGAAGCTTGGTGGCGGCGTGTTCGACCAGCTGGTCCGCCTGGGGCTCAGCTCTTGACCTGGGCGGAATTTCCGCAATCTCCTTCTTGGGGCTTTCTTTTCTTTCCGGAAAGCGTCCGGCAGAGGTTGGAGGAACAGTTGAGAAACCTCCGCCAAGGAAATCGGCCAGTGCACGAGTACATTGCCAATTTTAATCAGTTATTGGCATGTGTACCAAACGTGGCCAGGGACGAGGCGCACCGGATCTACATGTTCGAGCGAGGGTTGCGCCGGGATCTTTTTCAATTGGTCCGCTCGCGTAGGTTGCAGACTTTGGAGGCCTCGATGGAGCAGGCACTCTATGTCGAGTGCGGGGAGGTGGTGATGGAGGAAGAGCTCCAGCTCCCGTAGTGATCCCGGGGCGAAGCGACCGGCACCGGAGGTTGGGGGACAACTAGTTCGTGGAGGCCGCCACGACCGCCGCAGTCACAGTTCCCCGGCCAAGGACGGTCCGAGCACGAGGACCTGGTGGATCCCAGAAAGCCCAGAAGCGGCAGCAGCAAAGATCACAGCCGTCGCAACGTGGGTCGCAGCGGCAGCCTCAGTCGACAGCGGCGTTCACCAGCAACCCCGCAAAACCACGAACCACCGGTAATTGTATTTCTGTGGGGCCAGAAATTTCCCGCACATGCGCCAGCAGGGGTGGCGATGTTATGGATGTGGAAACCTGGGCACATTCGAGCTCGTGCCCCTTTCGGCCACCGCCACTCCCTCCTCCAGCATCGCTCCATCTTCATCGCAGCAGCGGTCGACGGCTCAGCGGACCAT
>CM054949.1:3355965-3400965 GCA_029168755.2 Tillandsia fasciculata
GAGAGTGATTTTCAAAATTTAGTTTTAATTATTTGTGAATGAATTCACTATATCAAAAATTTTATTTTTCATAAAAATTACTTAAATCTTTTATTTTCTTATAGTTTTCTGGACTAAAATATTATAAGATCTGTAAAGAAAATGATTAAGTGGAAGAGAGTAAACTCAAATTGGAGTGATTGAAATTGGTCGAACCTCTGATGCAAAAAATGATATGTATGTACAAGATTTAATATACATCATGAATATATTAAAAAGGAAAAATAATACAATATTATTTGCCTTCCTTGTGCGGTACTAAATTCATTATTGCCTTCTATAGCTACCATTGAATCCATGCTGAATTGGCAAGATAATCTTGGTTCAAAATAGCAAGCAAATTATTAGGCAAATCTTCATGATTTTCTCCATCAAATCTCCATTCAAGAATATAGAAACTTTATTTTCTAATACTCCCCCTCAAGCTGGTGTGTGAAGGGACGTAATACCCAGCTTGCGGGTCAAATATGAAACCTTTCTCTTCCAAGCGCCTTGGTAAAAATATCCGCTAGCTGATTAGTTGTTGATAATATGTCGTAGTAATGAGCCCAGAAGTATTTTCTCACGTATGAGGTGACAATCTAACTCAATGTGCTTCGTCCGTTCATGAAATACTGGATTTGAAGCAATATGAAGCGCAGCTTGATTATCACAATAGAGCAACATCGGCTGATGATGAAAAACACCAAGATCATTAAGTAAATAATTAAGCCATGTTAACTCACAAGTAGTTGTGGCCATGGCGCGATATTCGGGCTCCGCTGATGAACGAGATACAACACTTTGTTTCTTGGTGCGCCATGAAATGGGACTTGATCCCAGAAAAGTGATGTAACCAGTAGTTGATCGCCGAGTCGTAGGACAACTTGCCCAATCTGAGTCACAATATGCTCTTAACAATAATGGTGTAGAGCTAGAAAAGAGTATTCCATGTCCAGGTGAGCTCTTCAAATAACGAAGAACTCGATATGCAGCTGCCATGTGTGTACTCCGAGGCTTTTGCATAAATTGGCTAAGCATATTGACTGAATAGGTTATGTCGGGCCGCGTTATTGTGAGATAAATTAAGCGTCCAACGAGTCGCCTATACATACTAGGGTCATCCAAAAAATCTCCATCGTCAGGTGTTAAATGAAGGTTTTGCTCCATTGGAAAAGAACAGCCCTTGGCACCAATCATGCCGGTTTCAGCAAGTATATCCAAAATATATTTCCGTTGGAGGAGCGAGCGACTTCTATTCCCAAAAAATATTTAAGACGCCCCAAATTTTTGATATGGAAAAGCTTGTTCAAATATTTCTTCAGCCAAGTTATGGAAGGTGTTTCATTACCGGTCACAATCACATCATCGACATATACAAGAACAGCACTAAAATTTTTGCCACAAGATTTTGTGAAAAGAGAGTAATCGGCGACGTACAAAAAAATTTGTATAATTTTGTTTTATAAAATTTAATTTATTTTTCTTCCATAACTTCTGATCCCTAATTTTTATTTTATTTTATTTAAAAAATATTTGTAACTTATAGTTAACTACGACATTAGATTGATCGAGCCCGTAAAAGCCGAAGTGGCCGAGACGTACGTCTGCCTTCACCATCGAGGGGAGGGGACGGAAATACCTGCCGGCTACTTGCATTTTTTAAAATATTTAAAGATAAAAGTATATATAGAATAAAGCTTAATTATATATTTTTAAAATATAAACTCATCCATATTGTGAACTTTTTTATCATAAAATTTGTATTGTGATTTATATAATTGTATTTTTTTCTCTCTCTCCTTAAATACCTTTACAATAACACGGATCTCAATACAATACCTTTTAAAGTATATAAGCTCTACTCAATAGAGTCCAGCTGGAATACTATCGATAGCACCAAGCAATTAGTACTATCAAGTTTCTAGCCCTTGAATGAAAGAATATACGGTTGGGATTATAATGGTCTCTTAAGATTTTTATTATTTAACAAACTACCTACTAAGCCCTAGGGGACTACTATTATTTTAACCGTACATTTCTTAATCCAAAGGTTAAAAAAATGATAGCACAAATTACTTTGTGTTATCAATAGTATTCTAGTCTAGTTCCTACTCAATATATATATATATATATATATATATATATATATATATATAGTTAGGCTGGAATACTATTAGTAGTACCAAGTCATTGGTATTATTAAGTTTTTAATCGTTGAATTACGAGATATATGGTTGAGATGATGTGGGACCCTTGGGTTTAATGGGTGGATGAAAAAATAGGAAAATCTAACGGGTGAAAATAATTAAAAGACTTGATCTAACGGTAGAAAACTTGATAGCACCAAATGTTTGGTACTATCGATAGTATACTAGCCGGACTCTCTCTCTCTCTTCTCTCTCTCTCTCTCTCTCTCTCTCTCTCCCTATATATATATATATATAATATATATATATATATATATATATATATATATATATATATATATATATATATATATATATATATATAGCTATCAAGTTTTTAGCATTTGGATTAAAAAATATGTGATTAAGATGATAGTGGTTCCCTAGGGTTTAGTAGGTGGTTGGTTGAATAGTAAAAATCTTAGGAAACCACTATAATCCCAATCGTATATCTTTTCATCCAACGGTAGAAAACTTGATAGCACCAATTGCTTGGTGCTATCGATAGTATTCTAGCCGGATTATATATATATATATATATATATATATATATATATATATATATATATATATATATATATATATATATATATATATATATATCTTCAACATTAAGCAATTATAAAATACCCTTCTCAATTTTATTTTTATTTTATTTTTTTTACTTAAAATGTATGGAGAGATTTTACACTATAGACCATTTCTAAATAAGTCCCTCAAATTTTTTATTTTTTTATTGAGATCCTCAATTTTTATTATTTTATAATTTAAATTTTATATTTACTTATATTAAAAATTTATCAAATTAAATAATGTTTTATAATTATTAGCTATTTATTAGTCAAGAGTTTCTAATCTAAAAATATTATTTATTTAATTGTGAAAAAAACTATTATTTATTTGATTATTGTATAAATTTTAATATTATGCAATATATGTACATAAATTTTTAAATTGATATTGAAAATAATTTAATATATTTTTAATTTAGTATGCAAATTAACGCGTGCAACACATGGACTAGTTACTAAACAAATAAAAAAAATTGCCAATTTGCATAAAAAATCTACCGATTTTGCATTTTGGTAAAAATATGTCACATTTTTTGTTTTTACAAATTCAGTTCGAATTTTTAAGAAACTGACCAAAATATTATTATTTCTTTTTCTCTTTTTTTTTTTTTTTTTTCTCTACTCGAGATTCATCTTCCTCCTCTTTTTCTTTCTGAGTTCACTGTCTTGCTCCCACGTCACGCTACCATCGCCCCACGCGACGTCCAAGTCGCCGCCATGAACCCCGCCAAAGCGTCGCCCCTCAAAGCCACACCTACTCCCGCACCCGCGCTTTTTCTTACCGAAAAGGTCAAGAATCAGAGAAAAAGAAAGAAAATGATAAAATTATACTGTAAGTTGAAATTTGCACTGTTTTAAACGAAAGTTGTATTCTTTGAGATAAAAATTATACTTTTTAATATAAGAGTTACACTCTTTAGGCGAAGTTTTACTACATCTCCTCCTCATGCTCATTCTTTTCCCTTTTTTCGTGTTTTTTCAGCACCCATCCGGAGCCGGCAACGCGGGGTGGAGGTAGAAAAGACCGTGGCGACGCCGGAGAAAAGGGTAGCTCGCGCACCCCCGCTTTGCCTCTGCCCCCACCGACGTGCGCAGGCCCAAGCGAGGGGGGAAGGGAGGGTCCTCGCCCCCAGCGGGGTGGAGGCAAGGCGGGTCGCATCCTCCTCCGCCACCCTCTTATGCAGCGTCGCCGTGCTCTCCTCCACCTCCACTCCGCATCGCCGGTCCGGATGGGCACAGAAAAAGCACGAGAAAACGAAGGAAAAAAAAGAGTAAAAGAAAGAAAAGAAATAGTGTAATTTTCATCCAAAAAGTGCAACTTTTGCACACATATGCAACTTTCGTCCAAAAAGTATAACTCTCATCTGAAAAAGTATAATTTTTGTCTCAAATAATGCAAATTTCGTCTAAAATAGTACAAAATTTTTATGAAATAGTGTAATTTCGTTTCAACAATGCAACTTCATTTTTTCTTCCTTCTTCTTTGATTCTTGGCATTTTATATAAAAAATATATATATTTTTTTATTATTATTTTTATTTTCTATTCTATTGCCCTTTACTATCGCCACCGCCCTCACCACTGTCATGGACCCCGCCGGAGCTCCACCCACTCCCGTCATGCCTATGCCCACTCCCGCCATGCGAGTTCCCGCACCCATGACGTTATGCCCATCGAATACGTTTGGACATAGGCATAGGCATGGGCATGGGCATGGGCGTGGGCGTGGACGCGAGAGCGGCATTGATAGGCGATGCTCCGGCGGGGCCCATGACGTTGGCACGGGTAGCGGCGGCTTGGACGTCGCATGGAGCGTGGCGATGAGCTTAGAAAGGAGCAGAGTAGGAAGGCATACCTCGATCGGAGAAAAAAAAACGAGAGAAAAAAAAAAAAAAAAAAAAAGAGAGAAAAAAAAGAGAAAAAAATAAGAGAGAAAAAAAATAAGAGTATTTTGGTCAGTTTCTTAAAAATTCGAACTAAATATGTAAAAATAAAAAATGTGACACACTTTTGCCAAAACGCAAAACCGATGAATTTTTTATGCAAATTGGCTAAAAGAAAATCCTAAGTCTCAATTACACTTTGTTATTAAAAAAATAAAAAGAAGAAGGAAAAAAATCATGAAAAATAATAGATAGAAAAAAAGGTTATGAAGCTAAGATTTAGTTAACGGGTTATTTGTATGACCTAACAAAATAGGTAATTTTATCTAGGTCTCTAATTTATTATAAAAAAAGTAGTGCAAATTGAAATAAGTAAAGATCTATTTGGCCCTGACAGGACAGGAGAATTGAACTAAGAAGGAGCTTGTTTCACCAAAACTCACAGTTGAAACTTCCGAGTGTGCTTAAGGAATTTAGAAAATTTCAGCCCACGTCTTTTGCCCAACTTCGCTAGTTGAAACAAGTTATCGAAGAAGCTCAATTCTAACATCTTCTGTAGAAGAGGAAGGGTCATGTAACTACAGCATTGAAGCCTCCAAAACTGGCAGCAAATATTCAAGAGTCATGGGCAACTCTTGGGTTTCCTTTTTCAAATTTTGTAGGGTTAGTGGGTGAGTTAATGTAGGCTGGTTAGTAGGTAAATTCAAAATATCATGTGCATATATGTATGAGAGTTAACTAAGGCGAGAGAGTGCTTATGTAATTTTTGCTTCTAAGTAATAGAATACTTAAATTTTGCAAAACCTCTATCTCTCTATCTCATGTTCTCATTGCACAGAGATCTTGACAAGCAAGATCAAGTTAGGTTTGCCCATATTTGAGCAAAAGGCAGGCACCACACGAGCTTTGGCAAACAAAATCAATAAGTCTATGACAGCTGGTATCAGAGCCGGTTCGAACATGGAACCATCATATGCTGCCATCATCGACATTGCAGTTGAACCTCCCAAGCACTCCAAGCGCGGCAAAGGCAAGGAGCCGCGGATCCACGCGAGGGAGTTTGCTTCACTCGAGGACCACGTGGGCTCGTTAGAGGATGTTGTTTCAAGAGTGGAAGAGCATTGCTCTATCCTGTCCCAGCATATGGGGATAATGGAAAATGGGTAGCAGGCCATGGAGGACAGCGTCGCAGCTGCTATGGAGACTTTCCGCCAACAACTCGAGAAGTTTTGTAGCAACCTCACCCATCGCAAGGACAAGCAGAAGGTGCTAGTTGATGACCTTCTTGCCCGGATCTATGATGTCGAGGACCTCAAGTTGCGGGTGGCGATATTTGAGAAGGTGGTGGCGCGTGGTCCTGAACCACAGAGAGAATATGCTCCAAAGGGTCGTGTCCCTGAGCCTCAACACTTCAAGAGAGCGTGAGATTAAAAGAAGATCGATAACTTCCTATGGCACATGGAGCACTACATCAAAGCACTGCAACTAGACGACGAGGAAGAAAAAGTCCAGGTTGTATCGATGTACCTCATCGATGACGCTATGTTGTAGTGGCGTCGACGATCGGTGGAGGCCGAGAAAGGCCACTGCCAACTAAAGACGTGGGAGGACTTTGTGTCACGCCCCGGGGTCGAAACTGCGACCCGGGCTCGCCAACAGATCCGCCATCTATACAAAAAATCCCGCATAGGCAAAACGTCCAACCTGCAAGAATAAACTGCAGCTAAACAGATATCAGAGCGGAAAAGTTAACTGCTGTAAGACTAAAATCCAATCACTGTACAACTGAAAATAAAGATACAATATCCATCTCCCAAAATAATCATCATACAACATCCTCAAAATACAACACCTAAGAACCCAAACGGGAGATAAACTAAAATAGTGATATATCAGTGTACATGCTCATATCCTCACAATACAAAAGTCTCTCAACGGTGGAAATAAAATAATCTACTGACTGAATTATAAATCTCCAACAGGGGGTACAGCTACTCTCCAAAGACAGGTAGGGATATAGCTCGCGACTCCCTTGCCTCGAACAGCAACAGCAGAATCAGCAACACCCGCAAATGACTCTTCAAAACAAAGGAGAGGAAAAAAAAAGGAGGGGGAGAACCCCTAACGGGTGTGAGAACTACACCAACACGTAGTTCTCAGTGGGTACCGCCACCAAGCCCGACGGTCTGCCCATTAAGTTTACTAGAGGCATAAGATAACAATGCAGTAAAAAACTGAATAAGAAAAGCTGGAGATACTCTATAGCTACCATGTCTCTATCTAAATGCTCAATGGGTGATACAGATGAAAAGATATGCAACCACTCGCACCCAAGGTGCTCAATCGACCCAATCGAACTGACTGCCTCATAGGGTCCAGTCAAGCCTGCGCCTACCTACTGCCATTACATCCACGGAGGACTGGACTTACGTAGGGTGTCCGTGACTGCCAAAATTGGCCCAGCTAGAGGGACTGCGTCGACAAGTCGCTATACTAAAGTAATAGATCCACTCCGGACGTGGCACTCGAGGGGCGCGACCCCACCGAGGAAAAAGGTATCCGTTTGTCGAGCTCAAAGTGACTCTTGCAGGCTATAATCGAAATCCACGCTCACTCTCAGAACGGAAGGACTCAAGGTCCTCAAACATCTCGTAGAACGGTCGGAGCACTCTCAACGACTCAGCTAACAAGCTCTCACGAATCTCGAGACACTAGCGAACTCAACCAACTCATGGCACTAAACTCACTGGCTGGAGATACTCCATAGTCGGGACCACCGTCGACCCAAACGGCGCCCAAAACGAAACACCCAACTTGCCACGCTAACCACACAGGCTGGAGGTACTCCACAGCCGGGATCGACCCACAACTCAGTGCTATCAAAACTGGTCGGACAACACTCAACGATCCGGGACCACCGCCTACCCAAACGGTTTCCGACAACACTGACTGGAAGATACTCAACGGTTCGGGATCACCCAACGGCTCCCAACAACACCAACACTGGTCTCAACTCAGCTACCAGACTCCACTCGCCCCCAAACACGAGTGCAATAATATCCCACAATAACCTGACCACTCGGCCCACTACCCGGGCGAGAAAACTCTATGTCCAGGAAAAGATGTAAAGTGTGAGATGTCTAAAGCATAAAAGAACCTAACCCAAGTGAAGGTTCTCTACTCGTCTGGTTAAACATGCAACATATGATGGGGTGCTAGGTCAAGTTCCAATAGTAGCAATTAATTAACACAACATAGATAGGAAACATTGACCAACAATAATCTCAATATCCTCAAACAGAGACATTATCTCTCACAAGTATGCTTTCTATCTCTTCTAGCATAAGGTGAACATAACCATTTTAATATATGTGAGATCTCAAATGTATCCAACATGTACAATAAATCAAGTAAGCCTCAAACCACATGAACCAAATCATTTCTCATGCTTACATCTCAATCCTATAGGTTGTACATTAAATCATGCATGCTATCAATCACACAGGGTAACATTCCCTCAGGTAAGCTTTCATTAACCATCATCATGGATATCCCACATTGCAATTTCTCATAAGATATAACACGGATATTAATCTTGCAATTCTCAAACAATTGTTATTACTAAGCTTACCCCTCAACCAAACATTGTACACTAAACATGCATGCATTCTAACAGATAGAATTAGAGAACCGTCTACCGGTTCTGAAGACGAAGCAACCCACCTGAATCGCTTTTCGCAGGCAAAGCCGAAGTTGGTAAAGTGCGTAGCCACTCGCTATCAAATATCCGCCGAAACCGCACCCTCGGTACTCGGTCGCACAAGCCTCTGCTCAAACCAACATCACAGCCAACACCACAATCAACACCACAAACAACACCCCAAACAACACTTACTGTTTTTGCAAACCAGCACAAAAAGGGGGTTTTTCACCTGCGTGCGATCCTCCGAAAAGTTCAGAAAAATAACAGCTATGATTCTCGTGACGGGTAGATGCAAATCGAGTATTTATACTTCTCGTTCCTACACCTGTAGGCCAAGATATAGTCAAATCATCGCGGTAAGCCAAACTCCCTCACGAACACAAGTCTGCGGAAATCAGTCCCAAAGAAGCTAAAACATCACCTTCGAAGAGTCCTCCAAAAATTTTGATAAAAATACGATTGCATTCCTCTCGAAACGTAGATGTCGATCGAGTCCTCAAACGTCCTGTTCCGATGCCCGTAGGCCGAGAAAATCAAACAATACTCCACCGCTGTCCAGCACCTCGCAGCAGTACCAGGGGTCAAAAGATACCTCGGGAACACCACCAAAACCTAGAAACAGAGCAAAGTGATCAACACAGAAATCGAAGGCGTACCTCTCGTGAACGGGCTGCCACAAAAATCGGCTCAAAACTCTTTCGGGGTAACCCAGGGGAGCTCGCGGACTGAATTACGACGGAAGAAGCCACCAAAAGAGGAGCGTCGCAGTAGGCCGAATCGCAGAAATTGTCGGTGCCGCGACCTCCAAAAATTCTCACAATCCTTGGAAGTATCAAAGACAAGGTGAAGAAGCTCTGCCAGAAATCCCTCCTCAAAAATCCTCCAAAAAACCCCAAAAAGAGGGAGAGAAGGCCTATTTATAGGCCAAGGAACAAAGGGGAAAAAAAGAGGTTTGGGGTACGTTTTCGGGCGCCCGAAATTTTCGGGCCCCCAAACAGGGGACACGGCACCCCAAACACGCAGCGCCCGGATCTCTCCGGGAGCGCCGCGTGTCCCGAACATGGGACACGCGGGTGCGGGGCCGCTCGGGCCCGCCACGTGGCCCGACCGGCCCTACGGGGTGGGTGGCGCCCGCCAACTGCGGGGCGCCACGTGGTGCCCCCGCGTACGGCGCCACCTGCCTGCCTGCCCCTGCACGACCGCGCACCTGCCCTGCCAACTCCCACGCGCACGTGGACCGCGCGCACAGCGCCGGCCAATCCTGCGCCGCCACGTGGCGCGTCCCCGGTCCACTGCTCCACTGCGCAGCTCCCATGGACCGCGCGCGTCGCGCCGGCCAATCCGGCGCCGCCACGTGGCACCCTGGTGGTCCACGACTCCTCCCGTGCGCCCGAAAACACAGAAAACTTTCGGATGTCCGTTCTCGGGCGTCCGGACTCAGAAAAATACATCCAAATAGTCGATTCCTATCGTTTTTCCGCGCTGAATCAAAAAACGGCCTCCGTTTTATCCAAAACTCATTCTAATTTTCGATAGAGGCATCCGAAGGCAACCTTGATCCATTTTTCGCGCGGAGTCCATTCCTTGAGTCCGATTCGCACACAAACACCTCCAACACACAGCCTAGGCCTCCAGAAGTCGCTGATCACACTGCAAAAGCTCCGCTGAGATTCGGGTCATCACACTTTGTGAGTGAACTTAAGGCGCAGTTCTATTCAGAGTATCTCGAATATCTTGTGCGGAGGCAACTTAGACAGCTCAAACACGTAGGAACACTGAAGAAGTATATCCATGAATACTCCAAGCTAATGTTGGCGAACACCAACATTGCTGATAAGGATCATTTATTCTTTTTCCTAAATGGACTTTAACGATGGGCGAACAAGTAGCTCGTGAAGTTAAGCGTCAAAGATCTAAACTCCGCGATAGCTTTGGCGGAGAAATTGATCGAATATGTGCAGATCGAGGGCGATTGTGGTAAGCTACCAAAGGCGAGCGAGGCCAAAGGTGGGGGACAACACCGCAATCTAAGGGGCGCGAATGGGAACAAGCAGAATCCTGCTTTGTTGCCTACAAAAGATTATGTGCTATGTGTGCGGCGAGAACCATTGGGTACGGGACTATCCAAATTGGAGCAAAATGAAGGAAAAAATAAGTTGTTGTTGTCCAAGTCGAGAAAGGCAAGGACGAGGTGGAACTACCGATGATGGGCATACTAAGGTTCGCCAATGCGGTTCGTGAGCAGCCAAGCAGTGACAAGGTCTACAGTAATGAGCTCATGTTCATCGATGTGACCCTCAATAGGAGGGCAACGAGAGTGAGGATCAACTCTAGTGCAATTGGGCCTCAAACTCGAGAAGGATGTTGCATCAAGGCTGCCAACTCTGAGACGCAACCAACCGCAGGAGTTGCAAAGGACGTGGAGATAGCCATTGGCACGTGGAGGGGCGCAACTAATCTCACTGTTGGGCCACTCAATGACTTTAGAGTAATTCTGGGGTTAGAATTCTTAGCTTCATCGAAGGCGGTGCCCATGCCATTTTTATGGGTGTTGAGTTTCATGGATTAGTTAGCCCCCTGTATGGTTCCTATGTGTCGGGCAAAGCTGATGAAGGACTAGACCCCGGTGGCCCTACAACTTTACGAGAAGTTGAAATGCGAGGGGGTTGTCTACCATATGGGCCTCCAGGAATAGGACCTCAACAATAGCATTACTGTCAAGTCTCGAGAGATGCATGAGGGTCTTGCACCCAATCGAGGGGCGCATCGCTCTATCAAGCACAAGCCAAGAAGGAGTTCGAGAGGACCAGGGAGCATCCCACAGTTTGGCGACGTGCACGTGCATGTCGCGGAGGACAAGCACACTCGACGGTTCGGGCTCAACGACAAAATACTCCACGCTTGTTTGTGCTCAGAAGAGCAAAGCACTAGGAGCTGGTACAGAAGCGAAGGCAGACTATGATAGCAAGGGTGGAGACCACGCGGGCGTAGAGGCACGGCAAACTGCAAGCAAAGCTACGGGGACGGAGATTGGCTTGGCGCACGACGAGGGCGTCTACGCATTAGGTGGGGGGGGGGGGGGGGGATGCTAAGGACTTAGGTAATTTCAGCCCACGTCCCTGGCCCAACTTCGCTAGTTGAAATAGCCGACTAAGAAGGCCTAATTTCAACACCTTCTACGAGAAGGGAAGGGCTATACCACTATAGTATTAAAGCCTAAAAAACTACAAGCGGATGTCCAAGGGTTGTGGGTAACTCTTGGGTTTCCTTTTTCAGTTTTTGCAGGCTTAGTGGGTGAGTTAACGTAGGCTGGTTAGTTGATAATTTAATATACCATGTGCATATAAGTTGGAGGGTTAGTTACGACCAAGAGTAGAGAGAGTACATCTGTAATTGTTGCTTCTAAAGTAATAGAGTACTTAGTTTTTGCATAACCTCTATCCCTGTCTTTTGTTTTCTCTTTCTTGCACTTAGTCTTTTAGGGCGCGGAGATCCGGATTAGTAAGATCGAGGTAAGTTTGCTCATCTTCGAGTAGGAAGGCGAGTGTCGCACAAACTTTGACGAGCAAAATCACTAAGTATGTGACAGTGCGCTCATGTTTAGAACGTGCCGGCAAAATGGGAATCCTACGAAAAACAGTTTAACGATAGAAAAATTGTGAGTTTTGAAAACTAGCCTTCTCGTAGGAAAGGTAAAGGCATGAACCCCAACCCCAACTGCGTCGCCATTTTTTCCAAAAGGATCGGAGATGAGCAATTTTGGTGGCAAGATCATTTCGGTTCTAAGGCAAAAATCGCATAGAGACAGGAGAGAACAAGATCTCAGCATACAAATTACTTGTTTTCGGCAATCGAGTCTTAGTATAGTGGTGGCGTGGCTACATTCAAATAAACAAAAAATCTATCTATAAAACTCTATTAATTTCCGTTTCTTTTTGCCACGTGTCTTATTTTCCTCAAGTCATAGGACCTATCTGTCAGTTGTCCATACTACCCTCGTTCTTTTTTTTTTCTTCTATTAAATTAGTTTTTTTCCCTTCAATTCTATCTTTACTTCAACCGGTTCCCTAAGCCACCTCGATAGTTGCTTCCCCTGCCGCTTCGATTCCGTCCACGCCTTCTCGATCCCGTCTTAGATGGTTATTTAAACTCTTCAACTTCGATCTGAAGGAGAACCCTAGGGGGCAGTGCTTGAAGATCTCGGAGAAGACCTCGGCGACGAGGTCCACCATCATCGTCCCCGTAGCCGAGATCGTCTGGTTCCTCAACTTTTTCAGGAGGTTTCAATTCGGTTTTTATTTGTTCATGCTGCTATTCAAGAATCTCTCTCTTTTTTTTTTTTTTTTTTTTTCTTTTTTTTAAATGAAAGTAAGTAGAAATTGATGAATTTTTCAAAGACGCTTAGACGCTCTTCTTCTCTTACATGAATGGCTGAAGAGTTACTAAAAGTGACGAATTATTTCATTCCAACCAAGCCGGTTAGTTCAGTTAAAGAGTTCTCAAATTCAAGAGTACCTAATTTTTTACAATGAAAATTATATGTTATACAAATAAGATATTTGTGCTTCTATCCTCATTCTCCCTAATTAAGAATAAAGTTTTCCGACAGAACTTGACGCACTTTCTTGGAATAAAAATTTATGATAGTTATTAAAATATGAATTTCAAATTTTGGTTGCTATTTTGAAATTCCCTAGAGCTATCTTATGGTCATATATTTTTTCATACTCTACGCAAATATATTATTGTTTGGGGCCTATAATGTCGGATCGTTGGCGTTAATCATTAATCCTAAAAGTTCGAGCGATTAGAAATACACAACCAATTCACTTAAAGTGTACAGATACAGCGCCCACGGATCTCGACCGGACTCAACTCACCTGGACGTTAGGTCTATTGTTGGGCCTCTTGCCATTATGTCTATTATGGACCGCAGCCCTACTAAACTTATTGGGCTCATCCAACTCAACTTATTAGTCTTCTGGACCTATTGTCATGAAACAGGAAGTTGGACATATTTAACTCATAAATAAATAGCCAACATATAAATGTATGAGATCTAATTGCAAATTCTAGAAGTAGGCCAAACTGGTAATGGCGCTGCAACTGCTATTACCTTTTTCAAATGGCAACTCTATGTTCATTATTCTAATGGTACCATTAATTTTTTTTTATTTATTTATTTAAGTGGGGGTGTTCTTTACAACTATAAGAAAATTTTAGTTTTTGAATGAAATTAACAAAACGTAGATTATGCAGGGATTTGTAAGTAAACCGATAATTATAGTGAAATATATATATAAATATTTGTATGTCTCACAGCAATAACATATTCAGAGTACCAGTACGAGATTGATGATATATGCCACATAACATGGCTTCTTTCTCTGAGCATGCATAAACTAGAAATCATGTAGCAAATCAAATAGTAAATGCACAAATTTTGTTTTTTGGGAAAAAATTTAAGGTCTAATAGGTAGATGCTAAAATTTAGGCCTGGGATATCAAACGACAATGAACAGTGCTCGCAACAACAGAGGTTAAAGAACACAAGAAAGATGTGACTTGCTTTGCTCTTTTTGAAGATAGGGAGAATATTATAACTGGATCTTGCGAATAGGGGTGTCAACGAGCCGAACACGAGGGGGTCGGCTCATGTTCGGCTCTGTCGGTTCGTGTTCGCCGAACACGAGCTGGCTCATTTAAATATCGAGCTGAAAAATTCGGCTCGTGTTCAGTTCGTTTATTAACGAGCCGAACACGAACTGGCTCGCGAGCAACAAGTTTGATTTTCATTTCTATTATTAGATGTAAAACTGAAAAAAAAAAATTAAAAAAATAAAATTTATAAAAAATTAATAGTTTAAAATCTAAATAGTATATATATATATATATATATATATATATATATATATATATATATATATATATATATATATATATATATATATATATATATATATATATATTCGAGCTGTTATCGAGCCGAACACGAGCGAGCTGACCCCAGCTCGTGTTCGGCTCGTTTACTAAACCAGCGATTCGATCTCGAGCTCATTTCGAGCCAAACACGAGCTGGACTGCCACCCCTACTTGCGATAAATCTATTTGAGTAAATACTATTATTTTATCTTAATCTTCCATTTGATGATATGGATAAATCAGAAAGTGTAGTTGCTGCTCCTATCCGTGTGATTCAACTTCTTTACAATGCTGGAGTGAGTTTTTAATTCTAGCAATTTTTGCTCATTTCTTTCATATGAGAGCTTTATATGTAATTATTTACTCAATTGCTTTGCTCATAGTTGTTAAATATATATCCATCAACAGCAATATACATTATATATTGAGGTCTAATTATGGCACTTGTTTTGGGCTCGAACCTATTTGGTTCTTTGGTTCCTTACAAACTTAATGCTTCAAAATATACTAAATTTTTAAATATATATAAATAGAAATAAAATGAGAGGAGCTAAAATTGTTTTGAGATGTTACTAAACTAGGAACAAATTGATTTACAAAAGGGTCACTTACAATGCAACCATATGTATGATAAACTCTTTGCTTACATTTATTTTAAAGGAAAAGTGTAAACAATATTTGATGTTATTTTGTAACGATCCGGCCCACTAGCAATAATAACATGTTTAAACCTAATGACGTGAGACTTATCTTACTAGACCTGTTATTTAGACGCAGGCCCAGCTGAGAGACTCGTCACACACTTTTGGCTGGTAACTGGTTCTGATACCAAATGTAACGATCCGATTCACTAGCAATAATAACTCGTTGGGCCCAACTACTGGCCCAAAATACTTAAGCATATTTATTATTAGTAGTGTTCGTATCTCTTATATACCCAATTATAACTTTATTTTTATTCGATGTGGAACTATTGAGATATCACAGATTTTTCATTCCCATTCGATGTGGGACTTATTGGGGGTGTCACAAGTTTATTATAATTTTTTAATGAATAGTGTACTTAAAATGTTTACACATTACTACTGTATTTAGCTTTTGGAATGACTCTAAACCTTTCTAATAACTAGAAATAAGACTAGAACGCCAGAATGTGAAAAGCTCTCAAATTGTTGCTTTCAGTTTGCTAAACAATGAACCAAATCAACCATAGGCTATTTTGACATAAACCTCCTACTCTGATTTTAAAATTGCTGATCTATCAAAGTATGCTTATTTTTTAATTTGAGTCATTTTTGTTGCTTGAATTATAGAGTTTGCTTGAATTGGGTGTTCCAGACCTTAGCAGCTGGGTTGGCTACAATTAGCGCATAGTGGACGCGGAATAACAAAATCTGCTAAATTTATTATTTCTGTAACCTATCAATTATCTAACAAACTCGTCTTTTTGTTTCAATCGAGCACTTTCCGTTAATTATAGAATTTATACAAAAAAATGTGTTTGATGATATATTAATCAACAAATAGTTCTCGTCAACTTATTTTATATTAATTTTCTGCTTCTTATTTGTATTGCATCTGTTTCTTCTTCTTCTCTTGAGTTCTAATTATTGTTCTTACAATTTAGGTTTACAACATAAAATTTTAGGATTTATAACGGTTATGATTTTTTTACTTAATTTTGCTTTTAGTTTCACTCTATTTTTTTCTTCTTATGTACTATATATATATATATATATATATATATAACTATTTTTTTTTATAATATTTCCTATACACTTTCAATTATTTCCAAATTATTTTAATATTGTATATGTGCTTTCAATTATATTTTTTTTAAAAATTCAAATTAAATCTATAAACCTTTTACTATCATAAGTAATTGACGAGGATGACTAAATGAAAAATCTTTTGATTGAATATTAATAAAGTATTTTTCTGATTGAATATTAATAAAGTTTTGAAGTGGCAAGGCAACTGGATGGCAATTTACAATAATTACAACCGTTGAATCCCCTCAAAAAAATATTTTTCTCATATTCTTTCAAAAAAATATAATACTAATTTAAAGTTCATGAGCTAACTTTATATACTTCACGACTAAAAAAAATATAATATATTTCTGTCACATCGCAGGGATTACTACGCTCGTTTGACGGTGCTTTCACCGTCGACATGAATAACATTTACACTTAGAAGAAAAAAGATTGAAGCAAAGGATCAAACTATTCCCATTTTTGTAAACAACGAGAAAGGGCAAGAACTGCAAACATTTACTTGTCGCTTAATGCAACAGCAACTGGGAATCGATTTGCAGATTCACCGGCACGAGCAGCCCCCACACACCGAAGATGACAGCAATGCTGGGAAGAATGAACTTACCAAACATTTCCAATGGAACTAGGACACAAACGAAAATGAGAGCAATGCAAATATCGTATCGACGCGGATCAACAGTACAACCCTCGAATAACAATCACCAATCTTATTGCAACAAAGTATAGGCAATATAGAAGTACTTGAGGGGCAGACAAGGGGAAAAACAGCAAGCATCTACAGGAGTTTTGCACACAAATTCGGATATAAAATGTATAGACAATCTCAGCTGTTATATCCAAACACCGCTCAATACATATGAACTCCACGGAATTAGTGATAATACAAACAAAGTCTGCTGAAGTTTAACACCCTCAAATAATTTAAGTCAGATCATCTTCCTCTTCCTCCTTAGCTTTTAGAGCATTCTTGGATCTTAGTAAAAGAGTGGTTTTCCAAGGATCCTGCATCCGTTAAAAAATGATTAGAAAGCAATACAACTACAAGAAAAGTCCTTCGAATTAGGAACAAGCCATCACCCAAACTGCTGCTTACAAAACCAAGGGTAGACTGAAAAAAAAAAAAAAAAAAAAAGCCCTGCGGTACAGCAAATTTTCACACCAGCGCCCTGATATCGTTTTAAACTAACCAGATGTTCTGAGGTTGCTATTCCGGTTGTCTACGCACAGTGTTAAAAGTCGGGTTTGGATTGGGTTCTGATCATGTTTGGGTCAGATTTTGTACTAAAGTCAACCCGTAACCTCACTCTGAACACAAATACTAACAGAATTCAGTTCAAGTTTTGATCAAATCTGACCAGACACGATCAAGTAAAAGAAGGGAACAATATTAACTTCTTAAAAGATTGTTGAACATGCAGTACACCAGCATAAAGAAACAAGAAATTTAAGAGCATTCTTTTGCCATATCATAACATACCAGTCGAGTCATGCTATCATACTCCTTGATAAAATCAGTGAATTTGACAACGTCTCCTTCATCCATAGAAGCTGCCAAATCCTGTTGTATAATTACAAAACTCAATTAGCAAGAATTATTTCACAAAAGAATCATGTGCTATGGGGCACCAAAGTGTTATGAAATCCTATGCACAACTTTGTGAAGAACTTCAAAGAAAACCACAGAAATTGTATATGGATCAAGAATCTTCACACTACTCATTCCAGAAAAACAATAACCTGATATTGAAAAGACAACAGCACAAGATGCGCAAAAAATTGCAAACTCAAACAGTATGTTGGATCTTACAGCTAGCAGTTTGTATTCTCTTGTGCCAGAAAAGGTTGGGTCGAGTTCCTGTAACATGAATAATATGCAAATTCAGAATGATGTGTTCTATAAAGGGGTAGAAAATTCAAATATTTTAATTTTTAAAAGAATGTTAATATATCGAACCTGATATCGCTCCAGTGCATTTGTAATTGCAACAACATCACCTTTGCAAAGTTGGCAGATACCAGCATTAAGGAGAATTCCTTTGACACTGTACTTCAGAAGACTGTTGTTGATTGATTGTCGTGCTATTGCTTCAAATATCTCAATTGCCTTCGGGTATCTGAAAATTTTCTCAGCCATGTTAGCAATCCTAGTATACTTCAGCATATAAGTCTCAAAAATGCACTAAATATGACAATGCAGGAAGTTCCATGTTGAATTATATGTGAATCCAAGAGACTGAAAAACTACTACTTACAACAAAAGTCATAGTTACTATGCTATGTACTTGTTGGGCTTAAGATTTACTTGTTTCCTTGTAGCAATTAAGACAACTTCAGAGGTCAAAGATTGGAAAAAGTGCAGTCCACAGATAATTATATTTGTAATTTCTGAGACCATCAAGAAAAAGAACCACATGGATGCATATGAAAGTACCAATTCATCCATAAACGTAAAAGAAATATAGAACTAAATTAAGGGCTTAATAAGAGAAACCATTAACAATGAAAAGAAAATTTCAAGCTTTTTAGTAAGCTAATAACAAGAAGAAACCGAAAATCCAAATACTCAAGTGTAATTTCGGAGAAAAAAGAGAACCAGAGCAGAGAGTATAGAATAATCAACCAAAAAAAAAAAAAAACAAGAATAGTAACAATAATCAACAACAACATGAATTGTAAATTGCAGCATAGAAAGTATGAGCAGCATATATATGTCCCACAGCCACAGCGCACTACAACAAATCAAAGTGCATCACAATGTTGAATAACTCTTGAAGCTGAGTTAAACTCCTGCTTTCTCTCACTTGAGCTCACATCAACTAAGCAAAAGCCATTCGATATAAAAAACTGACTGAATAAAAAGAAATGAGAAATGGGTTTACTGCAAGTTTTATTTGCAAATAAATAGCATGATGTGAATAATAGAACTAGAACCATATAACAACATAACAGGGATCCATGAGTGCATACGCAGATTCCAATTCATGGAACTTATTGCTCTAAAAAGAAGAGAATTGATTTTTCCATACAACAGTCAGATTTTTAAAATTGCTGCATGCATATTCGATATTTAGTAAATGACGTCATTCTTACTGTTCCAGCTGTGCAGAAAATTCTGCAACCTTCTGTTTGCACTGGTTTGCAGAAGTTGTCACTTCTTCACTCTGGAAAAGATCGGCAGCCCGTTCATAGAAATCTATAGCGTTTTCTAAATCCTGTTCCTGCTGGTATAACTCACCAAGCTCCTGCAAAATGAAATTTAAGATGTTAACCCAGAAACATTTCTCAAAAAGCAGTCTGCAAGTCCAGATTTTTGCAGGCCACATAATTATACACATTCCTATATGACACAACCATCCCTTCTATAAACATGTAGCATCCATTTGAAAAAGAGCCATATTCATCTAGATACCTACACCTACGATTCGGGAGAGGGGGGAATATAACAAACGATGAAAACATGGCTTGCTTACCAACCAAAATCAGTTGTAAATCTGATATTTATTAATTGGTATATAATATGAGTATACTGCAAACTGTTTTTTTTAAAAAAAGAGAATACCTTGCAGTATCTTGCTGCCATGTTCAATCTGCCAATCTCTAAGAAAAGGTTAACAGCCTGGTTTAGGGCTAATACAGCATCTGCAGAAAAGAGACATTGCATGGCAAAACAGACAATTAAAATGCTGAAACATGAAAAGAAAATAAAAATCCAACCGAAAATAATGTGATATAAAAGACCTACAGCAGATAAAATAAATTCTTAAACATAAGTACCTTTAGGTGAGATTTTCTTATAACAATTTGCAGCATCCACATAAGCTGAGGCAGCTTCATGTTTGCTCTCTAACTGTCAGTTGAGAAACAAGATTTGGGTTCTAATCATGATTATAACAATAAATTCAGATACCTCAAGATGTAATAAAATGTACCTTCAAATGACAGTTAGCAAGTTTGATATATACTGCTCCAGCCCTATCCCCTGCAACACCAATAATAGATAGGTAAGCCCAAAAGAACATTTTCAAACAATCACTTAGTTGCAAAGATTGCCAAAATTGACTTCAATAGCTCGAAGAGAAATCCATCAAGTCTACTGCATCATATAAGCAAATTGGCCATTTAAGAATAGTTAGGTACTGACGAGGAGTGAATGCCAAGACACAGCTATGAAAAAATGAGACAATATGCATGTCTCAGACAATGGAAGAAAATACCATTTAATAAAAATACAAGTGGGTGAGTGCAACATATTAATAGCAGAGCATATAAAAAGCTAGAATGAGCCAGAGATCTTGAAGTCCAGAAGCATGCAATGATAATTTACCACATTTACAGATAAAATAACATATTAGTCTTTGAGAAGCAGTGAAATGCTCTCACTACAATTTAGACATGCTACAATCCCTATCATTCTTCGTAATTTCCGCATGCAACAAGAATTTTTAGCTCCGCACATTAATCAATCTCCACTGTCCTATCATTCCACTGTCCTTGAAGTCCAGAAGCATGCAACGATAATTTACCACATTTACAGATAAAATAACATATTAGTCTTTGAGAAAGCAGTGTAATGATCTCTCACTACAATTTAAACATGCTAGAATCCCTATCATTCTTCGTAATTTCTGCATGCAACAAGAATTTTGAGCTCCGCACATTAATCAATCTCGACCATCATTCCAACCAATTTTATAAGCAAGACCCTGACACCCTCCCCCCTAATCTCCCAATTAGTTGTCTGTTTTCGAACATTTTCTGATCTAGAATGAGGTGTTTCTGCAAATTCCTACAGGGCTTGTCTAAGATTAGTATTTCCCTTATTTCGAACAAATTCAAATCATGCTTGTATTATCCTCTTGAATAACACATGAATCACATAAGCCCCTTTTTCTAATTCAATCTCTATTTCTCTCTTTACGAGCTTCGATCCTCTCAAAGGGATCAATTATCCCCATCAACACGATCAAACCCTATCAGATCGGCGCAAAACAATGCAATCGAATCCGATCCAACCACGCCAAAGATCAAACGCATGCGATCGAAACACCGAGTTCTCCGATCAACGAAGCGCAAACAGATCGAAATCAACACGAATCGGAGTGAAAAAAAATGGGGTACGGAGATTCTCGATTACAATTTTTGGCGAGCTTGAAGGAGTTCCCGGCCTTGTCGAAGAGATCGGCGGCGTCCTCGTACTTGGATCCGAAGATGGCCCACCCCGTGAGCTTCTTCTCCGCCTTATTCTCGAACTCGTCGCCCCGCGCCTCGTGATCCGCCATTGCCCACCCCTCCCCGTCCTCTCTCGACCTTCGCCGCTAAGGTTTTACGACCCCTTCTTCAGCTTCTCTCTCTCTCTCTCTCTCTCTCTCTCTCCCTCATAGAGAGATTATAACGAAGGGAAAAAGTAAAAAATAAATTGGTGAAAGCGCCCTCAATGTAAGGCCATCTGATCTACCGTTCACTCAACTTTAAGATTCGTGTTGCTCTATGATGGACGGCAGATGAAATAGTGTCATGTGATCGCACCAGATTTTTTGATTATTTGGTGCACACGGTGTACGAGTGCGTGTCGTGCGCCGTAACTAAATATTTAATAATTATTGTCCTAAAAACTGAAAGGAAAATGCTAAGGGGCCCTTGGATTGAGATTAATTTGGGGATAAGAGAGATATTTTTGAAATTAACCTAAACACAAATAGAATAGGAAGAACAACTATTTTTCACGGGGTTAACCGGGTTAACCCCGACTCTCTCAACTCCCTCAACTCAGTTTCCGCGCATCTATGATTGGGCTAGCAACAAAAACCTCAGGGTGAGTGACTGCTTCGATCAGAACGGCTGGATTTGGCCAAGAATCCTGAAGGGCGTAGAGGGGGGCTCCACCGACCTTGAGGATGCAATCCATGACTTGAAAGCGACCGCACCCCAACTGTACCCCACCGACGACAATGACGAGTTCCTTTGGCACTGGACCGCCTCTGGGGTCTTTTCAGTAAAGTCCATGTACCGATTCTTGCAGGACAGCGGGGAAACCGACAACCGCTTCAATACGCTCTGGAGCATTAAACTGCCACTGAAGGTTAAAATCTTTGTCTGGCTCCTGCTCCGTAAGAGGTTACTTACCAGAGACATCCTCCAAAAAAGGAACTGGCCCGGTCCCACTTGCTGCGCCATGTGCCTTGGCCCTGTTGAAACAGCAGACCACCTCTTCCTTTCCTGCACCAGCGCCAACTCCCTGCTAGAGACACTACTACCTAACAAAACGAAGATCCGAAGCTCCCCGAACGTCACCACGCTGTGGGAGGCTAGCTCACAAAAGAGGGGGGATTGGGGTAGAAGGACACTTGTCACTATCGCGACCACCTGGTGGATGGTCTGGCTCGAGCGGAACAGAAGGGTCTTTGACGACAAGAGCCGTAGTCTCGACGCTACCCTCGCTGACATTAGGACTTGCCGCTCGCAGTGGTCTAGGTTCTGTACCTAGACCTGGGTCTTTGCCCTGCCACTTTCTTTTTCGTTTTGTTTTTTCTCTACTTTTCTAATTCCCCTAACTTCTAACCCCTTCCTCCTCTGTCTCCTTCTTCCTGGTTTTGAGGCCAGGTGGCCTCAGTCCTGTAGCTGAGTTCATTTCCCTTTTGAATGAAGCGGCAGCATGCTGCCTTTTCTCAAAAAAAAAAAAAAAAAAAAAAAAAAAAAAAAAAAAAAAAAAAACGGTTAACCTCCCTAGTTCCTGGTTTCCGACCTTGTCCTGAATAAGTTGTTTTTCATTTTTTTTTTTTTTTTTTTTTTTGTAAGTTTAAAATTTTAAATTTTAAGATATTTAAATTTATAAAATTTAAAATTTTTTATTTTAAAAAATATATAAAATTTTAAAATTTTAAAATTTTTTAATAATATTTTTTATATACAAACAAAATATAAATTTTAATAATTTTTTTTAATAAATATTTTAAATTAAATATTTAAAATTATAAAAATAAAATTTTTATTTGTTGTAAAAAAATTATTATGATTGGGAGCAAAAACGTCATTTTAATTCACTACTATTCTCTATTTCTTTTATTCCCTATTATCAAATCAAACATAATTTTTTTTATTCATGAAACTAATTTAATATCCAATCAAAAATTTTTTACACTAGTTCTGTATTTTATACTTATCTTTGAAACAGCTAGTTTTTTTTTTATCCCACTACCAAACGGTGCCAAAGTATACAACGAAAAATAAGTTTACATCTTACACCCCATCCATTCTATAGAATGCATGAGATGAATTTCACCCATCACTTCGAAGTGATGGATGAAGAAATTTTCACTATTGAATGGATGGAGTGTAAGATATACACATATTTCTGAATATACATACAACATTGCTCAAACTGAAAACTGATAAAAATTCGTAGTGGCCCATCAACTGATAGGCCGTTCCAAAATGCTCTTATCATCTTTAAGTATATTATGATCAAAAAAAAAAAAAAATTTTAGTTTGTAATTTTATTTTGGAACAATTTCAAATGTGTCCCTCAAAATTTTAAAATATTACAAATATATTTTAAAGTTACCAATATCTGCATTATTCTACAAAATTTATAAATTATATCATAAATATTCTCTCCACTAGTGTATAATTAGAAAATATCTAGTTACTACAGATTAATAACAAATTTTATAAGAAACAAGACTATTAAAATTATATTTTTTGTGTAAAAATAATATTTAATACCCCCTCTAAATTTTAAAAATATCTAAATTATCTCACCAAAATTTTCTTGTTGATTTGAATTTTTTTTTTAAATATCCCCTTACTTTCTTTAGAAAAATATTTTTTAAAAATATATATATAAATTTTAAATAGTAATATGAGGTATATAAGGTAAAGCCTCTTTTAAGTATATTGAACTTTGGATTTACGCAAAACACATCCAGTAAATTAAATTAAATTAATTTTTTATTATGGGATCTCTGCAATGGAGTTCTCAGGGTGCGGTGCATGGTGCACCGGGTGTATGCAATAATTCTATGGGGATAATGGTGTGTGGGATGAGATTACAGTGTGCCGGCGATTTCTGTACGTTGAATGTGTTGAAGAAACCATCACCACCGTCCAAATCCCTGCTAATCAATTAATCTTCACCGCTCAAAAGTGAGCAGCTTGCTAAATTTGCACTCTGAAAGAGTTTTATTTTGGTACTTAAACTTTTTTACATCTGAAAGTTCTGTTATTCAGTGACGAAATTATAGTAGGGTCCAAGGTGGCCATGACCCCGCTCAACATTTTAATATTACTCAATAATCCTTTATACTAATTTATCTCTTTTTTTCTTTTAGATAATAATGGTCTTCCTTAACTTTTTAATATTTATTTTTATGTCAATATAATTTTTTTTTATTTTTTATTCGTATACATTTTAAATAGATGAAAATATATTAGGAGCCTCGTACTTACAAGCTATTTGAAATATATATCTTAACTCCAATTTTTTATTCATATTTTTTTAATTTCTAACTATTTTGGTAAGCTATTTTATTTAACTAAATAAAATATTATACTAAATTTAATAGATCTTTTAGTTAAAGTCATTAATCTAATTGAATTACGGTTATATTTAATAAAATTTTTAGTTATTTGAATAAAATAATATAAATAAAATAATTAAAAATTGAATATTTTTAAATTAAAAAAATTTAATATTTTTATATTAATTATTTAATTAATAAATTTTTTTTAAAAAAATTGATGATGTATTAAAATTTTTATTTGAATATATTTTGGCTTCCTTCATAGTTAAATTTTGACTTCGCCCCTGCTGTTATTGGACTAAATATATGAGAGCTATGACGGATGTTTTTGTGCATAAACATACGCTTTATGAATTGAGAGGCTTCTAGTAGATGCTTCTGCAGTATTAATAATTATAAAATCTTAAGCTAAAAAAAACAATGTATATATCACACTTAAATGTACAGAATTATTCGGCTTAATCTGACTTTCCTCAAAAGGTAAGATTTTGAATCTATTTCAACCAACAATCTACATCACTGACTCTGATATCATTTGCGAAAGTACTAATCAATAATTTAAAAAATTTAAATTAAAAAAAAAGACGTATCTATCGCACTTAAAGTCTATATAAGTCCGGTGATTATGAGCTTATCTATTGCGACCGGGCCTGACCTTTGCCATCAGAGCAGGACATTGGACTTATTTGCTTTTAGAATGCTTTTAAATTTTTTACTGTTTAAAGCCTAATTAATTAATCAAATTTGCCCAAGCTAGTATGAAAGAATTAAACCCAATTAAGGTTCACTATATCAAATTGATGAAACCACTCAAAACATCCAACATCTTCTTTTTTTTTTTTTTATGTTTTTTTATTCTTCTCTTTGATAAAAGAATCCCTAATTAATTCCTCTTAGAAATTCAAAATGAACCAAAAGATATCATATATGTACATGTACTATCTATGAATGACTATTTCCTGTCATAAAATAACAACACAGATATAATTTATCCAACCATTTAGATCACAAAGAAAGTTATATATATATATATATATATATATATATATATATATATATATAGTCCGGTTAGAATACTATTAATAGCACCAAATAATTGGTGCTATCAAGTTTTCAGCCGTTGGATGAAAAGATATGCGGTTGGGATTATATGGTCCCCTAAGATTTTTACTATTCAACTAACCACCTAGTAAACCTTAGGGGCCCACTATAATTCCAACCGCATATTTTTTCATCCAACGGCTAAAAACTTGATAGCACCAATGACTTGGTACTATCGAATCGATAGTATTCTAGCCTAATATATATATATATATATATATATATATATATATATATATAATATATATATATATATATGCTACGTACGTATATACAAAAGATTCAATTAAGCAGCAGAAATCTGAGTTTCTGAATCTGCCCACGTATAAACTTAGTAGCAGGCCGGAGCTCATCATGGCAGAACGTCGTCACAAAAAAAAAACATGCCGGAGCTCATCATGGCAGAACGGCGTCACCAAAAAAAACTTTGCTGCTGCTACTGCTGCCGCCGCCGTGATCGTCACCCTCGCCGTCGCAACTCTCTCAAGCCTCGAAACCACTCCCCTTGCCCTCTCCTTTTTCGCGGTCATCCTCATCTCTTCCTCGTCCTCCCCCACGCTCTTCACGAAAAGCTGTGACAGGTCGAATCCCTCCGACATTGCAATCAAATAAAACATGTTCATCGTCACCGGTTCCTCTTCCTCCTCCTCCTCCTCCTCCTCCTCCTTCACTTCTCTGTTTGCGACAAGCCTCTCGGGATGGACACTTCTTGAGCCCGGCGATCGTGATCCTGCTATTAGGATCGAGACCGAGTAAGGCAGCAGCAACCTCCTTGCGTCGGCCGAGAGCCACGGCGGGCAGCGGAAGTCGCCTCTCAGCATTATGAATGCCAACGATATTGTCTTCGGAAAATGGCAGAAATCTGTAATACACTCTTATAAAAGAAAGAGACAAAAATAAAACCAAAGCAGCATTGGGTAGTAGTAAAGGAGGTAAGGTACTTAGCTTTTCCAGGGGTTAGAAATATTCGTCTACCGCTCTCCAGGAAACCGCGACAAACATCAGCGGGGCGGCTTCAGATCTACCGCTCTTCAGGACACCGCGACAAGCTTCAGCTGGGCGGCTTCGGGTGTGATAAATGGAAACCCTAGAAGGGTCAAGAAGACTCTAGAGAGTTTGAGAGAAATCGGAGAGAAGAAGGATTGAAGCTTCCGAAGGCTTCTGAGAAAGGTAATGCATGCTTGCGGATTCGGGACCAGCAGCGAGTAGAGATCCGACCCATTACGCCTTGCCTCAGGAGCCCAAGCCGAAGCGGGATTCGGTCCAAGCGGCCCAAGGAGCTAATAATGGTGTAGGAGTAATTCTAGCATAATATTACAACTTTTCCATATTTGCAAGTTAGTCCTTAGGATTCCCTCTTATAAATAGAGGTGGTTGTAACTGAAAACAGAACGAAGAATACAATACAGTTTCCTACATTTTCATCTTCCTCATTTCTCTCTCTCTCTCTCTTTCTTTTCTCCCAACGCAATCACAAATTCCATTTCTCTTCTTCTACAATCTCATTACCAAAGATCAAGATTCTTGAGGAAGATCTGTAGCGCCGCGACGTCAGCAGCTCCCAATCTCTGGGTCTCGTTCATCATCGGTGCCATCACCCTCAGCTCCTTCGTCATCATCGGGTGTGCGCCTCCGAATTGAGCCCTTTTGATCTTAATTTTCTCATCATCATCGCCATCCTAGATCTGAGTAGAACTCAGATCGGTTGCGACTCAAGAGGTGAATTACAATTGGTATCAGAGTAGTTCCGGGTCCCAGGGGCATGGGGTTGCAAAAATCTGCATAGCAACAAGCAAGAATTATGGCATGATCTCATTGATTACATTGCAACATCATCATCAGAGCAGGTAATTCGGAAACCCTAGCATTACAGTTACATGTTGTATGAGAATTGTCATATAGAGTGTAAGATACTGGAGGAAGAAATTATTGCTATTCCTTGAGTAGTAAACTCTCATTAAGATACAAGTTCGAGAAGAGAAAGCAAAACAGATTTAGGTTCACTTCCAACAAAAAAATGGCAGAAGGAACAAGATTGAGGGATTTAAATGAACACATGACAGTGTTAGAGTCTAAACTGCAAAGACTCACCACTGAGTATCAAGATAAGGTGAGAGCGTTAGGGAATTAGATCAATGAAGTGAGTATGGCAGAACAGAAGCATTATGAGGCACCTACAAGTCGAAGCTACCAAAAGACATGAATTGGTGCGTAGAGATAATGCTACAAGACATGATGAGCTGATAAAGTTACTTACCACACAATCTGCCCACACGAAGCCAAACTTTCATAGTCAGACTATTTCCAACACTCCCATTGATCACAATCATAAGGAGGTGCATAGTAGTTATAGCCGCAATGTGTTGGAGACTAAGGGGAAGGGAATTTTACCTGTACCGGTAAGAGAAATAAACCAATGTGAAGAAACCAGAGAAGGTAGGAGTAGCAGTAAAAGCTAGAATCATACACACACGTCTCATCCTAAGTTGGAGTTTCCCATGTTTGGGGGTGAAGACCCCAGGCTGTGGGTGGAGAACTGTGAATATTACTTCGAGATGTATCAAATTCCTTACCAGCAGTGGCTTAATATTGCATCTATGCATTTAAGTGGAAGAGCAAGAACTTGGAAGCAAAGCTATTTCATCCATAAACAAGAAATAAGTTGGGAAGAATTTACAGAGGCACTCTATCGAAGGTTTGGGCAGACAGGTGAAAGATATTTAGTGAGAGAATTCAATAACCTCAAGCAATTTGGTACTGTGGAGAGCTACCAAGAGAAGTTTGAAGAATTGAGTACTCAGCTTTTGTTTCATAATCCCCAATTATCTGAGGAACACTTTATCTCCTGTTACACCAGTGGATTAAGAGAAGACTTAATTCCATTCTTGGATATTGCACATCCCAATACCTTGGAGGAGGCATACTGTCAAGCTAAATTGCATGAGAAAGCATTAGCAATGATTAGTAAAAGAATCAAACAAAACACTAAAATTACTGGAATTACTTACAATAAACTCTCACAGGCCAATGTACCAAGACCTTCAGGTTACCAAGGAAACAGTAATAGATCCTTGATGAAGCAGAGAAGAGCGGCGGGGCAATGCTTTAAATGTGGGGAGAAGTATCATCCAGGTCATGTATGTGCAGTTAAAACGCTTAATGCATTGCATGGGATTCATGACATCTTGGAAGTCTATGATGAAGACTGTCTCCAAGAAGAGCCGATGGAGGTGGAATGTGATGAGTTAGAGGAAGAAAACAGTAACCCTGAGATAGGAGTATCTGTACATGCACTAAGTGGGAAGCAACAACAAAACACTACCAAAGTACAAGGTGAAGTCAAAGGGCAAATGCTTACCATATTAGTGGACACCGGGAGTACCCATAGTTTCATGGATCTACAAATGGCTAAAGAGATTAAAGCTCACATGATAGCTGCTGCTCCCTTAGTAGTTACCGTAGCAAATGGGCAAAAAGTATTAAGAAAATTGCAATGCCCAAATTTCCAGTGGAATATGCAAGGGCATAGTTTTCAGACAGATTTGAGAATCATCAGGTTAGAAGGATCCAATATGGTACTCGGCATTGACTGGTTGAAATCATATGGTAAAGTCACTTTTGACTACCATCAGGACTCAATTACTATTCAAAAGAATGGGCAACCCTTGGTACTGAAAGGAATTAAAGAAGGAGGTCAGTTAAAATTGATTTCGGCTAGTCAGTGGTACCAAGACTGGCAAAAGGGAGAGTGCTGCATTGTAAGCCAGTGCCAGGTCAGTGAATAACAATTGTTGACGTCAGAGTTGGACCTGCAATACAAGCAGTTCTCGCCCAGTATGCCACAGTATCTGAGAATCCAACAGAGTTACCTTCACAAAGGACTGTAGATCACAGGATACCCCTACAGCTTGGTGCAACCCCTGTAAATCTCCGCCCATACAGGCATTCTTATGAACAGAAAGGAGAAATAGAGAGGCAAGTAGAAGAGATGCTTGCATCTTCTATAATTCAAGCCAGTTATAGTCCTTTCGCCTCGCCGGTGTTATTAGTCAAAAAGAAAGACGGTAGTTGGCGAATGTGTATAGATTACCGCCAATTAAACAGTGTCACAATCAAGGATAAGTTTCCTATTCCAATCATTGACGATTTGCTGGATGAATTAGGAGGATCCAAACTTTTCTCCAAATTGGATTTAAGATCGGGCTATCATCAGATCAGAGTATACATGGAGGATATACCTTTAAAACTGCATTTCGCACTCATCAAGGGCATTATGAATTTAAGGTGATGCCTTTTGGGTTAACGAACGCACCGGCTACTTTCCAGGCTTTAATGAACACAATTTTTGCCCCTTATATGAGAAAGTATGTTCTGGTGTTTTTTGATGACATCTTGATAAACAGTAAGACATTTGAAGAGCATTTGAGACATTTGAGGGTAGTTCTAGGGGTGTTACAACAGAATAAACTGTATGCTAAGAAAAGTAAGTGCACTTTTGGCAGGGAACAAGTGGAGTATCTAGGACATATCATCTCTGCCAAAGGAGTAGCCACAGATCCTACAAAGGTTGAGACGATGATTAAATGGCCAACCCCTCAACCAATCAAGGAACTAAGGAGGTTCCTTGGATTAACGGGGTAATATAGGAAGTTTGTGAAGAATTATGGATCGATTAGTAAACCTCTTACAAAATTACTTAAGAAAGATAAATTTGGTTGGTCACAGGAAGCTCAGCGAGCTTTTGAGGCCCTGAAAGTAGCAATGACTACGGCACCGGTCTTAAGAATGCCTAATTTCGAAGAACCCTTTGTCACGCCCCGGGATCGAAACTGCGACCCGGGCTCGCCAACAGATCCGCCGCCTATACAAAACCCAGCATAGGCGAAGCGTCCAACCTGCAAGAAAAGGTACTATAGCTAAACAGATATCAGAGCTATAAAGAAAACTACTGTAAAACTACAATCCAACCATTGTACAATTGGAAATAATAAAACAATATCCATCTCCCAAATATGATCAAATACAAAATCCTCTGATACAATAACCAACAGCTCAAGCAGGGAGGTAAACTAAATAATATATCAGTGTACAGGCTCTCAGTAATGGTCAGATCCTCACAAATACAATAGTCTCTCAAAAGTGGAAATAAAACTAATTTACTGACTGTACTACAAATCTCCAATGAGGGGGTACTGCTACTCTCCAAAGACCGGTAGGGATCTAGCTTGCGACTCCCTCGCCTCGAACAGCAACAGAAGGACCAGCAACTCCCGCAGAAGACTCTGCAAAATAAGAGAGATGAAGGAAAAAGATGAGGGCCCCAACGGGTGTGAGAACTACGCCAACAGGTAGTTCTCTGTGGGTACTGCCACTAGGTCCGACGGTCTGCCCACTAAGTCTACTAGAGGCATAAGATAACAATGCAGTAAAAACTGAACAAGAAAAGCTGGAGATACTCTATAGCTACAATGCCTCTATCTAAATGCTCAATGGATGATACAGATGAAAAGATATGCAACCACTCGCGCCCAAGGTGCTCAATCGACCCAATCGAACTGACTACCTCATAGGGTCCAGTCAAACCTGCGCTTATCTACTGCCATTACATCCACTGTGACGCCCCACTTCCCAGGGGGTCACCCATCCTAGAACTACTCTAGCTCTAGCACGCTTAACTCTCATGTTCCTTTTGGATCTTGCTACCATCCAAAATGCTATAGCCGGGTTAGAGATTTAGTCCTATTATATCATTTATATAGAGGACTAATCCAAATTCCGGGGGTGTCACATCCACGGAGGAGTGGACTTACGTAGGGCGTTCGTGACTGCCAAAACTGGCCCAATCAGAGGGACTACATCCGTGACTGCTTAAAAAAAAAGGCCCAGCCAGAGGGACAGCATCGGCAAGTCGCGATACAAAGTAACAGGCTCTGCTCCGGAGTGGCAATAGTAAAGTAACAGACTCTGCTCCAGAGTGGTACTCGAGGGGCGCGACCCCACCAAGGAAAGATATCCGCGCATCTCTGTCGACCTCAAAGTGGCTCATGCAGGCTATAGTCAAAATCCACGCTCACTCTCAGAACGGAAGGACTCAAGCTCCTCAAACATCTCACACGACGGTCGAAGTACTCTCAACGACTCAGTTAACCAGCTCTCACGAATCTCGAGACACTAGCGAACTCAACCAACTCGTGGCACTAAACTCACATGCTGGAGATACTCCACAGCCGGGACCACCGTCGACCCTAAACAGCTTCCAAAACGAAACACCCAACTCGCCACGCTAAACACACAGGCTGAAGGTACTCCACAGCCGGGAGTACCTTCAGAACGGAAGGACTCAAGATCCTCAAACATCTCACACGACGGTCGGAGTACTCTCAACGACTCAGCTAACTAGCTCTCACGAATCTCGAGACACTAGCGAACTTAACCAACTCGTGGCACTAAACTTACATGCTGGAGATACTCCACAGCCGGGATCACCGTCGACCCCAAACGGCTCCCAAAACGAAACACCCAACTCGCCACGCTAAACACACAGGCTGAAGGTACTCCACAGCCGAGACCACCGTCGACTCAGACGGCTCCCAAAACGAAACACCCAACTCACAGACGAGAAAAACCAACCGACACAGCAAGGGTCCGAGAATCCCGTTAGGCCGGTGCCTATAACCCCAATCAAACAGGAACAGACTCCAGGCTCGGCCTTTCGAAGTTCTCAACCCCTTACAATTAAGGAAATCGGCTCCCTCGGGTAAGGTAGGAATCCAACTCAACACCCTAAACTCACAGGGTGGAGATACTCCACAGCCGGAATTGACCCACAACTCGAGGTCTAACAAAACTGGTCGGACGACACTCAACGACCCGGAACCACTGTCTACCCAAACGGTTCCCGACAACACTGACCGAAAGATACTCAATGGTCCGGGATCACCGTCTACCAAACGGCTCCCAACAACACTAACACTGGTCTAAACTTAGCTATCAAACTCTACTCGGCCCCTAGACACGAGTGCAATAATGTCCCACAATAACCTGACCACTCGGCTCACTATCCGGACGAGGAAACTCTATGTCCAGAAAAAGATGCAAAGTGTGAAATGTCTAAAGTATAAAAGAATCTAGCCCAAGTGAAGGTTCTCTACTAATCTGGTTAAACATACAGCAAATACATACTTGAATGATAGATAAAGAAAGAGAAACTCAAAATAAAAATCCTCTTGATTAAAGCATTTGCATTGACAATAGAAGAGCCTACATAAATGGGTCTATTTTGACAATCAAACACAAACAACCAACTGTTTAGTTGGACTCAACACAAAAAACAGAGACATTAGAAAGGCCTTATATAGGGGAGCTCTAAGCATGCATTAATTGCATAAACAAGCAAAATGAAAAGAGATTAGTGGGTGGAAAATAACTTTTTTTTTTTAAAAGAAAATTTGAAAAATAAAAATTAGACTTTTTCATCAAATCTAATTTTTTTTTTTTTTAAAAAAAAACTGAAGGCAAAACGGATAAAAATACCTTTTCAGCCCAAAAAAAAAAAAACAAAGACTTATTTTCTAAAAATATTGTTTTGGGAACTTTTATTGGCAATAATTGTCATTTTAGTTGCATGATGTTTTTTTTTTTTTTTTTTTTTTTTTTTTTTTTTTTTTTTTTTTTTTTTTTTTTAAGTGAAAGGTAGTCTACAATAAAATTAGATTATATGAACACATCTTTGTGACACTTTTGTACAAGTCTCCTATCTATATTTCATCTATATTCAAAATTTTGTGACACTTTTGTACAAATCTCCTATCTATATTTCATTTATATTCAAAATTAGGTTATAGGGACACATTTTTAGGACACATTATAATAATACGTCGCTATACATACTAACGACTGCACACATAGCGACACTAATTATAAGTGTCGGTATTTTTATTATCGATATTTTTTTTAGTTTTTAAAAATACTTAAAAGTGTCGCTATAGTATAGTTTTATTATAGTATATATAGCAGGCTATTTGTTTCATTTAAAAAAAAAATAAATTAAGCTATAAAAATGAGACGACATGATTTTTTTTTTTTTTTTTTCAAAAAAAAAGAAAAAAATAGAAGTTCGATCTTCCAAAATAAAACTAAGTTTACAAAAAAGTCTACGAGACTCCTCCCAACTACTTTCATTGTTTCACCTCTTTTCTGACTTAGCTAATAGCAAAAAAAGGGAATCGGTGTTTATATGTTGAAAAATAATTTTATTTCTAATTGTCCAAAATACTAACCAATTTATTGATAAATAAATTAAACTTTTGCTCCCTCCTGAAGGCCCTTCGATCTCCTATCAATCATTCCTCTCATTCGGTTTGAACGTCAGCATGTAAGTTGCATGAGATGATGCATGAACCGTATTCAACATGAACCCATGATGACCCTAAAAATGGTTGCAAGCATATGGAGAATATTTATTCTGCTAATTAAGCTGTGCAAGAAAAAATTAATCACTTAATAGATTCTTAGTTTTTCTTTTTTTCAAAAAAATAATTTTAATGTATGATGATCTCTTGGAGAATAATGCTTTGCATAATTGATTGAATCTTTACACTAAATAATAGCCTCGTATAGGATGAAGGATCCAAAAAGGATTCATTTATTCTAAACGCTTTTTTTTACTTATTTGGAACAAAGTTCAACTTAGAAAAATGTCATTCACTTTGGGGAGATAAAGAGGAAAAATATTTCTGGCAATTTTGTAGACGGCTAAGTGCATCAGCTCAGTGTTCAATCTCTTTTTTTTTTCCTTTTTTTTTTTTAGAGAGTAGTATCATTTATTAGGAAAATACACTGGCCATTTGGTTCAGATATAAGTTAGAACTGTTTATTCTATAAATATATATAAGTTTAAAAACAAACAGAAATAAAATTAATTTTATGTTTGGATGAAAATTAGGTTGTTTATGGGAATAAAAAAAAATAGTGTTTGGATAATTTGATTAAAATAGTAAAAATAAAAATAATTATAATTTTAAAATAATAATATTTTATCTAATTAATTAAATAAAAATATTAATTAAATAATAATTTAATTTATTTAATTAACTATTGTTAGATAATTCTAAATATTAATTGATAAAATAATATTCAATAATGAGCATTGTTAATAAATTAATTTAATTAACTACAAATAAATTAATATATTAATATATTAATGAGTTAATTATTTATTAGTTAAATAATTAGTTAATAAAATAATTAAATTACTCAAAATATTAAATTAATTAAAAAATTAATACAATAATTAAAATTATATTTATTTTAATTAAATTTATTCTCAAATAAAAATAAGCTTGTTTCAGAAAAAAAAACTGAATAGTAGTTCCAACTTTACATCAATTTATTCCAAAGAGACGATAACTATTATTCTCTTTCAAACCAAACGTGTTTGAAAAATAAGGCTAGAACTAGACTAGAACAAGACATTATTGCAAGCCTTTTTCTCGAACCAAGTGCTACCAAAAAGTTCTAATATAAGTGTACATCCCATAAGGAGTGTACATCCTACACCCCACCCATTCTGAGGTGGGGTGAATTCCATCCCGATGTGACGGATGGAGTGAATATCCACCCCAGAATAGGGTGGGGTGTAGGATGTACACCCCTTATGTGGTGTACACATAGCATCACCCTTTAGAATCACCAAGGGTAATAATTTGGTTTAGAGTACAGTACAACGATTCAGTTTATTAGCTAGCACTAATAATTTTTTAAGCTCTAAATCGTCAACTCAATATATTATTTAAGTCTAATTATTATTATTATAGTCCGTGATTACTTATATTTTTAATCACAATTTCTTTTTTATCTAATATGAAACTCGATGTCACAGACATACCCTTTGAAGACCTTTAAAGAGGTGATCCACTATCTCAATTGCCTTCCTTCATAATACATAAGATGAATTCGGCCTGTCTCTTAAAATAATTATTCGTTGTGGGTGTTCATTTTATTGAGAATAAGCCATATATATATATATATATATATATATATATATATATATATATATATATATATATATATATATATATATATGTGCATTCAGGGTTGGTTTGGATTTTATAGAGTTTAAATATTATTATTTTACTCTAGATGAAATTTGGTATCATGAAACTCCAAAAAAATTATGCGAATTCATTTTAAAGGTTGTTTAGATATATTTTATATAATTTTACGGATTCTCTGATATTTTTAAAAAATTAGCTATAATGGAGTTTAAATTAAAATTAAAAATTAGCGTTTAAATAGATTTATATTTAAGAACTATATATATATATATATATATATATATATATATATATATATATATATATATATATATATATATATATATGAATGAAACAAATTTATTGTATGTCAAGTAGCAAAAAAAAAAAAAAAAACAATGAAGAGGAAGAAAAAAAAACAAAATTTTCATATAAATTATTTTTATAATATTTTCTCAAAAAAATGATAAAATTACATGCATTTAAAAAAATTACTTGTATATAATATTAATTTAATAAATTTATTATCATTATCTACTCTATGAAAAAAAAAAAAAAAAAAATCTATGTTTATCGGTTGGAAGAGAAAAATGGCGTGACTTCTCTCCGACCATGGCGAGGCAAGAGGTGGTGAAAGAGAAAATTTTTGTCCAGTGTGGAGAGGTGTGGAGAAAAAATTTAATTATTGAGATTGGGGTGTTGGAATGTGGAGAGAAAACTCTCTTCCAGTGGTGTGGAAAGGGAAGAGGTAGGCAATGATGGGGTTGGGGTTTTGGAGCGTGCGGAAAAAAACACAGTTGGATGTGGAAAGGAAAGAGATAAGGAAGGGTGGGGTTGGAGTTTTGGGGCGTGCGGAGAAAAACACAGTTGAATAAGAAGAATTAGGCAATAGTAGTAGAGATAGGCAATGGTAGAATTGGGGTTTTGGAACGTGCGGAGAAAAACATAGTTGGGTGGAAAGAGATAGGTAATGATGGGGTTGGGGTGTTGGAGCGTGCAGATAAGGCAATGGTAGGGTTGGAGTGTTGGGGCATACAGAAAAAATGGTAGGGTTGGAATGTTGGGGCGTACAGAAAAAAAACACAGTTGAAGAGATGGGCAGGCGTAGAGAGGGAAGAGAAGGGCGGTGGGAGGGAAGAAGGGTGCGATAGGAGGGAGATGAGCAAAAAAATTTGCGACCGAACACATAAAGTTTAAATTTTCAAAAAAAAATTTGAATTTTTTTTTTTACCTTACTTTTTAGAGTATAGTTTAATTATACTTCAGTTTGTTTGTATGTTTTTAATCCCTCCAAACGCTTTGTATAAATTTTTTTCTACATTCATAGTATAGTTAAACTATGTTTCAAAATATAAAGCATCTAAACAGACCCTCATTGAAACTTTAAAGTCCGAATCTTGTTTAGCAAAACATCTCTAGTTCCCCCGCTCGTAAGTGCCTTGTAAATGGATTTAACTGTAAACTTTTGACTCGCATTCCAGCTCCAGTGGAATTCATCATGCCTAATTTCAACTCTTTAGTTGGAGATCTTGTCCTTGAGTTTCTGTGATCTTAATTCTCTTTTCCATCCTGATGCTCTAGCCTTCTTAAAATTTTTCTTCATCATCATCTATCATTAAAGTAGCACTGATTAATTCTATTCTCCTTTGACTTTGTTTTATCACACACATCAAGAAAAAAAAATATCGAAGATCTTTCCAGTCTGTCTGTCAGCCAAGTAAATCGATTAGTTGTCCGTCTTAAATTTGATAACAATGTTCCATCATTGTTATGCTAATCTGAAGGTCCTCTCTTCTTTTATTAATTGGTTTCTTTTTGTTATAGTGTAGGGCCTTTACAAGCTTGTTCATTGTAATTGCGACTTCGTGAAATATCTCCGCCACCATTTTGTAACTAAGTTGTTGTTTATAACGAATATTCCCCTCGCTCCAAAGATCGAAACCTCAGTTTTAGAAGAAGTCCTTTAGTAGCACCTCTAAGCATTTTACTATCTATTTCGGGATAATAGAGTTCCGTCGTGTGAGAGAAACTTAGCCTGCCAGCCATAAATTCTTCTTTGTACTTTGTCAATCATTCCTGCCAAATCATCCTTCGCTAGAGTTCTATTAAACAACTGTAGGCCCAGGTATTTTGTTGGAAACTTTCTAACCTTGCGCACCAGTATATTGGCGAGCCTCCCCGCCTTGTCTCCTTTACTTCCAATGTAGAATAGCTCAGATTTCTCTTTGTTGATCTTCAGTATGACGACCCATTCAAAAAGGTACCACAAGAACGTAAGATTTCTCATATTACACCTTCTGGAACGGGTTCAAGATCAATTGATCTCCAGACCCATTCAAAAAGGTGCAACAAGAACATAAAATTTGTCATTATAGAATGGGTCTCCTTTTCTTTATTGATTTTCAATCCAGAGGCCCATTCAAAAAAATATCACATTATTTGAAAAAGCCCAAGAAGGCCCATTCAAAAGTCTCATATCAAAAAGTAATACGATAATACTAAAATTTTAGAAAAAAAATATTGATGTTGTCTTATATAATATAAATAATTTTTTATTAAAATTTTACGTAATTAAAATATTTCTGCACCGCAAACGGCTTGATTTTAAAACCTTTCCATTACAAGATAAGTAATATTAAAAAATAGTTTAACTTATTATTTAAATACTTTCAATACTCTACATCAAATCTAACGAAACCGATCAATGATTCAAAAAATTCAACATTGAAAACAATTTGATGATACAGAGGCTGCTTTGCTTCTAAAAGCCAAGCCTACTGCTCTCTCTCTCTCTCTCTCTCTCTCTCTCTCTCTCTCTCTCTCTATATATATATATATATACTTTCTCTCTCTATATATTTATATAGAGAGAGAGAGTGTCCGACTATTGTGCTTATATAAGTACCAAGTAATTGGTGCTTGTAAGTTTTCTACCGTTAGATCTAACTCTTTGATTAATTCTATTTTTTAGATTATACTATTTTACCAACCACCCACTAAACCCAAGGGGTCCACCATCATCCTAACCGCACACTTCTACATCTAGGGATAAAAAACTCATAAGCACAAATAACTTGGTGCTTTTACAAATATAGGAGCTCAATTTTATACATACATATATATATATATATATATATATATATATATATATATATATATATATATATATATATATATATAGCTTGACTGGAATACTATTAATAGTACATTGATGCTATTAAGTTTGTTACCCTTGGATTAAAAAAAATGTATGGTTGAGATGATAGTGGGCTATTTGGATTTAATGGGTGGTTGGAAAAATAGTAAAATTTAACGGATAGAAATGATCATAGGGGTTCATCTAATGGTTGAAAATTTGATAGCACTAAATACTTAATATTATTAATAACATAGTAGCCGGTCTCTCTCTCTCTCTCTCTCTCTCTCTCTCTCTCTCTCTCTCTCTCTATATATATATATATATATATATATGCCCATTTGACCCCGAGGGCTAAGCTTAGAAAAATTAAAATAATTTAATTGGTATTTAAATGGATATGGAATCAAGTGCATCTCCACTCTCCTGCTTTGACCCGGAATAGACCATGACTATTGATCCTCCCACACTAATTTTCTTGCACAATCTTCTATTATTCTCTCTCTTATAACAACTTCTCCTTTTGATATTATCATATGCATGGAGCTTTCAGTTGAAACTACTTCATGCCAAAATACTAGAAATGTTGCATGGACAGTGAAGGAAGATTAAAAGGCACGATAAGTATTCAACGGCTAATTTTTTAAATTTTAAAATCTCGATTATGTTTTAAAACTGGACAGAAATTTTTATAACAACTAATTTTTAAATTTCTAACAGACTAATAGATATAATTTTAAATTTAGAATTTCCAAATGATTTAGTTCTAACGGCTAATTTTTAAAATTTATAACTATATAGCTGCTAATTGTCAAATTATACAAAACTTTTATAGAATTCAACATTTACATCCAAACAGTCATATAATAGAGCATAATTTTCTACACAATTTCATAAATTTTCTAATTTAAAACAAATTTAAAATCATAAAGAAAAAAACTATAAAATTTTTGCATTGTATATATGTTACATTTCGAAATCGTCAATTTGGTAAATTCAGGTACGCCAACAAATCCGCCAATCGAGCACGACTTTTCTTATATTCGAAAGAAACGATAATCATCTCAATCAATATAATATATATACAATAAGATACAAAATATCATAGTAAAAACTACTAAACTGAACATTCAACTTTAAATATAAAATTATAACAAGTTGAAATTAAAGCGGTATATAAATAAACTTCTCAATATAATATTTAGTTATATATATATTTTTTTTTTCAATCCTTACTAAAATACAATATTCATTCAAGTGTGAAAAATTGTAATTTACCACTAGATCCTCAACTCTGGCGAAAATTTGTCCCTGCTGCAAGACACATCTACTGTATTAGGATCTACAAAAAGTAAAAATTACGAATAATATGAAAATTATGAATAATTTTTACTGAATACATCCATCAAGAAATATGCTCTACACCTCACACTAGTACCAAGATAAATAAATAAATAAAGATTTAAAATATCCAAAAGCTGCTTACTTTTCCGGTACTGCAAACAGAGGAGAGAAGATTAAAAGTGGGTGCTCTCACACAACTAAATCCCAATCCGGGTTTTTGCTAGGTGTACATTCCATAAAGGGTGTACATCTTACACTCCACTTCATTCTAGGGTGGGGCTTCTTTTACTGATCACTTCGATGCGATCAGTGAAATTCACCCCATCCTAAGATGAGGTGGGGTGTAAGATGTACACCACTCATGGAGTGTACACTTATATATACCCAATCCCATATTAGGCCTCATTACTTGGCAGGGTCTTTGAGACAGGAATGAAAAAACAGGATGCCCAGAGAATCAAAATTTCAACAAAAATAAAAATATTATTAATTAATTTTAAAAACTAATCAAATTAATTGGATGCCACATCATTATATATAGAGTCGATATTCAAATCATACTATAAATGAAGATAATAAATTCTAATAAATTTCTAAAACTAAGATGATAAAAAATAATTAAACAATCAGATTTAAAATAAAAAAAATAATTTTTTTTCAAAAATAATATAAAAATGTAAAAATGGAGGGCCGAATAATTGAATTTAGATTCCAAACTCCGCTAGGACAACTACCCAACTCGGCGCTTAGATTCCGAAAAATATTATTTGAATAGAGATTACATGTTAAAATTGAATATTCAAACAAAAAGTTATGACTATTTAAAAATTTCTCATATTAATTATAAATTTATCGAACTTTTGAATAGAGATCACACTTTTTCGAAAACTCTAACACTAAATTGATAGCTTCAATAATATCTCGGTGAAATCCATGTACTGCTTCCTGCAGGACTCTGGCGTGCGTGGAAGAAGCTTTCAGAAACTTTGGGTTATCAAAACTCCTCTGAAAGTCAAAATTTTCATCTGGCTGGTGCTTAAACGAAGGGTGCTAACATTGAATAGACTACTTAAATGGGGGTGATCCGGGGATACCAAATGCACCTTCTGCTCGTGCACTGTGGAAACCGCTGACCATCTTTTCGCTTCTTGTGAGGCCGTACGCCTGTTGCTGGACTGCCTGCTCTCCAACAATGCAATTGCCCGATGCTGCTTCTTAGTTAACCTGCTGTGGGATGCGTGTGCGACCAGCGGGAACCCCCGAGAGCAGGGGGACCTTATCGCCATTGCGGCAGCTTGGTGGTCCATCTGGTTGGAACGGAACAGCAGGAGGTTTAAGTCGGTCTCCTGCTCTCCGGGTCAACTATGCTCCTCAGCGCGTGAATTGTCTTTGTCCTGGGCTTCGGCCTGCCCCTAGGGTACCGTGGCAGCTTGGTTTTTTTTTTTTTTTTTTTTTTTTTTTTTTCCTAACTTGCTCCGAGACCTGGTTGTCTCGATCCTTATAACTAAATTCATATTTTCAATGAATGAAATGATAACATGCTGTCTTTCCCTCAAAAATAATAATAATAATAATAATAATAATAATAATAATAATAATATCTCCATAAATAAAGACTTCTTATGGTACCAGTTAACTTATTCCCCCCACCCCCATTCAAGCACAATCTAAGGACATGTAGACTTAAGGATGTGAAATGTACACAAATATAACTCATATTATTCAACTCAAGAATGTGATATGCAGGAAATCCAATCTTCAACCTCTTGACTGGCAATTGATGGTACCAATTTACTTAGTCATTGTTTTCTTCAAAATATGGGGGAATAAGAGTCTTATTTCCTTTCTTATTTTCAAACAAGAATAAAGATTCTAATTCCCCTCCTAACTGTTTATTTTAAAAGATGGAATTGATGTTTCACTACTTCTTCTTTTTTTTTTTTTTTTTTTTTTTTTTGGCTGAATAACAATTCCTCCCCTTATACTTTTACTAATTTAATAGTAAGCTATTATTAATTAATATATTATATACTAATTTATTTACTTATTAACTAGATAAATAATTAACTAATTAATTTATTACTACAATAAATATTTAATTAACCATTTGAACAATTAATTTATTATTTATAATTAATTAGCTATTTAAAAAAATTAATTATTTAGTGTGTTTATACAATAACTAATACTTATATTTATTAACTAATTAATTAATTTTTATTAAGTACTTGTGGTTAATTAATTAATGTTAATTGATTTATTTACTAAATTAAATTATTATTAATTAATATTTTGATGTTATTTAAATAGTTAAAATATTAATTATTGCTTTAAAACTATAATTACAATTGTTATCACTATTCTAATTTAACTATTCAAGTATAATTTTTTTTATTCTCGAAAATAATTAGCTTTTATCCAAACGCAAAGTTGAGTTTATTCCAATTTAACCTATATATTTAGTACTAGCAGTAGAACAATTAATTACACCAAAATTCTATTAAGTTGAAAGGAAATAAAGTTACGTGGAATATAAATATATATAAAAAGATACAGTTATTCAACATATTAATTACTTGTTGGAGATGTACAGTTAATTTAGCTAAAATTATTTACTTTTTTTCAATTTAATTCAAATCTGTATCTTGCGCCAATCAACATATCTCGAGCCAGATATAAAAGACCTGTTGAAAAGTTGATAGCTTAATTAAACTTTTTAATATATACGACTTTCCATTAGTTAAACTATTCTAAATTTAAAATAACAAACATTAGATTAATAACGTCTAAAAAATTTTTATTTTATATAAAAATTATAAACTTTTCAAATTAAATCTATATACTTAATTAAAAAGCAAAATGTTGTGGCGGAAACCAAGTGCATGATCACAATAATATTCACTAAATTATACATGAAAACTTCATTATATATATATATATATATATATATAGGAAGTAATTAGAAATCTATTTCCTGTAATAATTAAGGTTCCAGTTGAACTTATCTCAATTATCATTCATTCTGATTTGATTATTTAAATTTTAAAAATTTTAATTTTATTATTTAATTTTTTAACTTATTTGATTTCAGTCAGTTAATGATTCTTTAATTTTAAAATTTAAGTGCGCCGTTTATCTTCCCATGTTCAATTAGTATATTTTATATAATTCATGTTGTTATAAATTTATTAAAATAAGTAATTAGGTTAAAATTTATATATAAAAAGTTATTAAATAAATTAAATCAAAAAAATAAAAAAATTAAGTACTAAATTCAAAATTTTTAAAAAATATATTCAAATCAAAATAATATATAATTCAGATATATGTTAATAATATATAATTCAGATAAATTTAACATATATTTTTATTGATCTTTATTTAAACTTTTCCTTCTTTCAGTTCAGTAATTGGTTCGGTTGCCACAATACTGGGACCAAAATTTAAGTATCTACCAAAAACGTTATAATACAACAAACCAAAAACGTTATATATATATATATATATATATATATATATATATATATATATATATATATATATATATATATATATACACACTATAATAAAATTATATTATAACGATATTTTTAAGTGTTTTTAAAATCTAAAAAAAGTATCGCAGACAAAAATACCGACACTAGGGTGTTGCTATATCTGCCGTCGCTATGGTGTATAGCGACATATTTTTCTAATGTGTCCCAAAAATGTGTCCCTATAATTTAATTTTGGATATAGATGGAATATAGATAGGACAGCTTATACAAAAGTGTCACAAACATGTGTCCCTATAACCTAATTTTGTTGTAGTGATATAGTAGAAGGCGGAGTCAGAGTCAACGCTCGGTTGACCAAGCCGGAGAAGTAAAGGCTCTGAAAGGAAGGAGTGCGAAATTGGAGCGAGAATCTCGTAACTGACTCTGGAATGACAAGCGACGTCCAGCATTGGAAAGTGCCGAAGATTACGCACCAGCGCGCTAATAAGAGGATGAATCTAGACGAAAGAACGGCAATTATTCTATTTGAGAAAATTTCGACTCAAAAGGAAGTAGTCGAAAAATTTACGATAATTCTCCTCAAATTGTGCCGATAATTCAAATCGGAGTTTGTAAACGTGGTTCAGGAGTTTATAAATACTCAAACCACCGAAGAAATAAGGGTCTTGCAACCTTGTAAGTCAGGACCACCCCCTACTTTTTCATATCTTTCATACCAGCATTTACTGCTTTCCTAGATAAGTTTCACACCAACATTTACCGTATTTTCTAAGAGTAGATTATTTGTAATTTATATCCCTTTTCTCATCCTTGTATCCTCTTTCCAAGCAATATAATTCTTAATCGGCTCCTTAGCGGTGTCAATTATTTGTCTCTATTATCTGAGTCGGCTACTCTAGGCCAGACTCAGACTCTCTCCACCTCCACACCCCGCTTCGCCTAATCTAAACCGGATGGCCGCGAGGGTTACTGAGAAGAACCTGATCGAGTGGATCCCTCCTCGGCCCGATCGATTGATCCATTGACACGCGACACATCACACTCAGAGGGTCAAACGAACACCCCGAGGTCGATCGACGACCAACATTTTCGTCCCCAACAGCTACTATGCTATCGACAACACCAAGTCATTGGTGCTATTAAATTTTTAACCCTAAGATTAAGGAATGTGTGGTTAGGATAATAATGGGCTCCTAGAGTTTAGTGGGTTGTTGGAAAAATAGTATGATCTAAGGGATGAAAATGATCAAAGAGGTAGATCCAACGATGAAAAACTTGATAACACAAAGCATTTGGTGCTATCA